>JAGDQP010017846.1:0-37718 GCA_022664845.1 Lepisma saccharinum | reverse complement strand
GAAGATCAATAAACTGGGTAAATGGGTCCCACACGATTTGAATGAACGTCAAATGGAAAATCGCAAAGTCACTTGTGAAATGCTGCTTCAACGCCACGAAAGAAAATTCTTTTTGTATCGAATTGTGACGGGTGACGAAAAATGGATTTATTTTGAAAACCCAAAGCGGAAAATATCGTGACTTTCACCTGGCGAAGCCGGTCCTGCAACACCAAGGCCAAATCGCTTCGGCAAGAAAACCATGTTTTGTGTCTGGTGGGACCAGAGCGGTATTGTGTATTATGAACTCTTGAAGCCCGGCGAAACCGTTAATGCACAACGCTATCGCCAACAAATGATCAATTTAAATCACTCATTGATCGAAAGACGACCGGAATGGGCCCGAAGACATGACAAAGTGATTGTGTTACACGACAATGCGCCGTCTCACACAGCAAAACCAGTGAAAGACACCTTGAAATCGCTTGGATGGGACATCCTTCCGCATCCGCCGTACTCCCCAGACCTGGCGCCATCTGACTATTACCTCTTCGCATCAATGGGGCACGCGCTCGCAGAGCAGCACTTCAGCAATTTCGAAGACGTTGGAAAATGGCTCGATGAATGGTTTGCCGCAAAAGACAATCAGTTTTTCTGGCATGGTATGCATCAATTACCTGAAAGATGGGCGAAATGTGTAGAAGCCGATGGCCAGTATTTTGAATAAAACAAAATTAATTTCCCTTGAAAATTACGTGTTTTCTTTACCAGAAAAAACGGCAAAAACTTATGCATACACCTGGTACATTCGGAGGAACTGGTACTCTGTATTGAAGGTAGACAAGGCAAGTGAAATAAATATCGCAGCGGGATTAACACTGTGGGAATAGCACGAATTCCAAATTGGCGTCCACAGAGAAACTCTTCGTTTTATATTGATAGTGAGAATTACGCTTGAATTTATTAGTAAAATTATTCTTATTTTAATAAATCAATGTCGACAAATGTGCCAAATAATCTTGCAGAAAGCTTTTCCTTCTAGTCTACGGGAATTCTTAATCAACTCAAAATAAAGATTGCAGGAGGGATAATAGATTTTGAAGAACTTTCCTTTATTGTATTGACATCTTTTGTAAGATTTGACAATAGATTCCTTTATCATATTGACATTGTAGTGCTTTTGTAAGATTTTAAGCAAAATTACTCTGAGCGCATATCTTCAAATATCTGTTACAGGGAGCAAAACGTATATAAAATTAAAATGTCAGTTTTGCCTCGATATCTTCTGATTAAATACAAGTATCAAAAAACGCATTTGAAACCAACTATTTTTATATCCCAGTGCAAAAATATGCGTAATCAGTAATCACAATTCACTGTTAGCCACTATAGCAGTTTCTTTTCTAAACTAAACCCAACCCCTGTGGTAGTGGTGAGGATTGCAGTTCCGAATAAGTACGGGAGAGCCGGTGCGGGATTTCATTCCCGTTTACGACTTCTAGGGGTTTCCTCAGTTCCACCAGATAAATATTGGGATGATACCTTGATGGCATTTTACGATATCTGGTCCCGGCTGATATTTTTCCCCATTCCTTTTCTAATGGCCATAGTAAAGAGTTAAGCATGACGCTGCAGGCCAGGCATAAATAGTTACAGTTTTTCTTCTTAAACCTAATAGATTTTAGAATTTAAAGATATTTATAATCCTTTGTAGCTCGTTTTTATGAACAAAATTGTAGGAACAGAATTTAAGAAATACGAATTTATTTGTGGCCTTTAGGCAACTTTGGCGTAGGCCGACGGATTATAAGGAAGTACTGAAGATAAGAAAGCACTGTCCCTCACCTGTCCTCTAAAGAAACAGAAAATCAGGGATCTCAAGGTTGAAATAAACTTGCTTCAAATTTAGCTTAATTGAAGAACTGGGGTGAGATAGGATATTATTGTATAAGTGAAAGGACATAGATAAAAAAGGGTTCAGAGTGAAATTTAAATTCTTTGAGCATAGTTTTCTTCAATATCTTAGTAAGAATGTAAAAATTATGAGGGATAAGGTAATTTCTTCCCACTGAAATTTTGAAGCCAATTATCCTTACTGACAGTTTTCAGTGGGGAGGGGGATTATAAGCTGTTTAAAAATTATGGTTATCTATTGAGAGGTGAATTCTTCATAAGTAATTTCACAGCTAGAATTTCAAATATTATGTGGCATCCCCCAGGTGACGTAATATATAGTCAAATAATGCAACAAGACGTCTGTTTAGCAAATCACAATCAAAAGAGAGGATTTCTATGCTTGTCTAGCGCACAATACCAAGTCCTTAACAATTAATTTCTTACAGGGAGGAAACCTCTTTATGCGAAATGCTCTCAATCCTAAACATCGTTTCCGAGCCGCGATGGCTCAATAGTAAAGCGCTTATCTCTAGTGCTTGGGGTCGTCGGTTCGATCCTAGCTCATGCCATGTAGGCTTGTGGTGGAAAAAGCACCGTGTGTGTTTTTTCTTCTTCTCGGGGTTCTTCCGTTTCCTCCCACTTTCTTCATTCCACCAATTCATCCCATCATCATCCATCCAGCGTGAGCCAAAGTTGCCTAAAGGCCTTAAAAATTAAATTCAAATTCAGATAAACATTGTTTAAATCCATGTTTTAAGTACAACATAGCTTTTGATATTTCTAAGCCGATATTTATCCAAATAAGACATATACTGTGATAACCTTTGGACGAATCGAATTTGGAAACAAAACAAGTTTCGAAAAAAAAATTCAAAGAAATATTTTTTCTGGCTTAAATGTGAGAAATTCGCCCTTCAACCATGGTTAATATTTTTAAAACACCCTGTATATTGAATATGTTAATTCTATTATTGAACCCTATATTCTTTTGCAAATGTTTATAGGTACGTACGTGCAAGCCAATAATTTAATTAATGTATTTTACTAAAAAGATCACATTCTCTCTCTCATTGAAGCTGGAACGATAAACACACTGATCTTAATATCAGATTAGTTCTACACATAGATCTATAAACAAATTAGTACCTGGATGATCGTACACAGAAAGAAACCAGGTATAAGTACCTGGCTCACGGTTTCTTTATAACTATCAAATAATATACAAGTTGTATACTAGTGTTATCTTATATATAGAATAGGGATCTACTTAATTCTTGATCAAACTTACTTAGCTTGTTCAAGCAGTTCGGCAACAATTGGATAGTATTTTCTTCTTATCGCCATTATTGCTCCTAGATAACATGAGAGGAAGATGAGTTTATCTCTCACGTTGTTGAATTTCTTCTGCTCAGCGACTGGTACGACATGTAATAAAGTCAAGACTTCCCATACATTGCTCAAATCCCATTTGTCTGTCTTCATGTGATCTATCAGAGAAAGAATTATTAAAAGACCATATTAGAAACGCCAGTTGAAGAGGAAGCTATCTAAATTTTACATTTGTATAATTACGAGGTCAGCTTTGACAAACCAGAGGATATTTACAACTGCTAAGAATTTTCACATAATATCTGTATCAGTATCCAATTGTACGGTTCATTCACATATTTCATATTTTTAGAGTCTGTTACAAATTCTTTTATACGTTATGCATACAGACACAGCTATACAGTATCATCAAATAAAATAGCTACAGCAGGACAGATCATAAAATACTGTAGGTTGAATTCTAATAATTCACATATTTATTTGTGCGTCCTTTTTAGAGGCTCCCTAAAATTTTGGATCTGTTTTATTTTTGTTTTGTTCTAACAGTCTATTTTACATCAGCTCAGTTGCATTAATTTGCTACAAAGTAAATAAGTGCGTTGAGAATTTCTTTTGTTTAATTCTTGTTCTTCTGTTTATTCTTGCTCTTTTTTATTGATTCTTGTTCTCATATTAATTAATATTTTTTTTTGTTCTAATTAATATAAAATTTTGTTTCTTGTTTTTGTTAAGAAAAATGTTTATCCAGTAATAATTATATATATATATATTTTAATATATGGTTGCACTATTTACTTACGCGCTCAACATTCCTTCTTAATGAAATATTTCGCGTAAAAAGGAACATTGAACGCGTGAGTAGTGCCACTATTTATATATGCTGGTAAATAGAGTTACGAACCGATCCATTCAATAGATTCTCAGTGTCTCACTGAATTTCAACCCAGGACCACGTGCATTTATAATGATTATGGTAATCGTTCGGGAAGGCAATAAACGGATAGTCAAAACAATAGTGTTTTACATATAAATGATAGGTATAGGGCACTTCCAACAGTTACTAAAATAATATATTCCACACAGTGCGAATATTTGGGTTTTATTACCTAATATTTCGAAAAGAGATATTTCGGAACGGTTTCACTGAAATTCCGAAATTATTTCATTATTGTAAAATCAAAATACATTTAAAACGTCGTGCCACTTCACCAGTGTTTCCTTTAGTTACCGTTTAGATATTAGCTCATAGATAATAGTTCGAATTGGTTAATTTTACCAAACAAATGTTACATCAATATCAATTTTTCACTTTATACTGTTTAACAGTTCAGAACACGATATTTTTGCAAAGATTTCTACTGAAATTCCAAACTAATTATGTTTTTATAAATAGAATCAAAATCTTTTAAATTGTGTGTCACTTGATCACTGTTGCCTTTTAAGAAAATTAAAAGTTTTGCACGAAATCGCTAAGTGCAGTGTGATCAAGTTTATCACAGTGATATTTCCAGCAGTCCTCTTCTACTGTAGGTAAATTATAGAGTAAATTATTACGTCACTAACAAATTTTCAGTTAATTACAGTTCAGAATTGGACACCTCGCAAAGTATTCACTGAACCCCCCCCCCCAAATATATTTTTTGTAAAAATACCATTGATGAAAATAGCCTTTGCACAATAACTCGTTCTACTTGAAATTCAGTTGATATAAACTAGTGAAGCACGAAAACAAAGTGTTTCGTTGAAACACCATATATGGGGTGACTTACGTTACGTTACATTACGCCTACTCATTATACCACCTACCTGCATTAAAAGAAGTGGCTATGTATCCCATTCTAGGATATCCATTTCCTTATTCCGATAGGCAAGAAATTATAAAACGTATCCTCAAATAGAGAATGGTTCATTTAAAACCGATACGGATCTCAACTCTTGCGTTGAATTACAATGCGTCATTCAAAAACAATTACATGAGCTCAACCAGTGCTAAATCCGGATCAGTTTTGGTAAGACGGACATAGGTGACCCGGTCCGAAAGTTGGCCTGGTCTTGGAAATATAACTAGCTGGGAATTTCGGCGTCGTATTTTTCGTGCTCTGAGAATAACATCTCTGGTCCTGGTCACCCTTGAAAGAAACAATGTTCAAATGCAAGGAAATAATTAAAAACTGGTTTGTCTTCCTGGTTGCCGGGTCTAAATCGGGTCACAAGGTCAGGCTGTGTCCGAAGCCTAGACCCGGTTTAAAACTTGACCCGTTTCAGTTTTCAGCTAAACGATGTCGACATAGTCGACATATTGGTGGAGATCCTACAACACGTGTTACGTAGTACTAGATGTATGGCTTGTGACTTAATCATACTCCATGCAGAGAGAGAGTCAGAAGTCAGAGCCATCCTAATTACTGTTTTGAAGAAAAGAGGTACAAGTACAAAGCTTTGTACAACACTTAGATGGATGTGGGAAAACATTTTTGGTGGTATCGTGGCGTCTGTAACTATTTTCGGAGCCATTAATCTTGGATTTATCTTAAATGGTAAATAGTCATATAGTGCATAGTTTTAAGCTAGATTTTAATTAGAAATTCGTTGGCGAAGTCATTTTTTTAAGGCTTTGTGACGTATATATACTTCCTTTCAGACCCCACAAAATATTGCTTACCAAAACATTGTTAAGAAATGCGTAAGGCAAAAGCTTTGAACACATAAAATTGTTATTTTCATTTTTAGATGTGTATGTTTATATTGTTGATCTTACATTGTTCTCTTTGTTAATTAGCCTCGTTTAAAATGGCTTTACTGTATCCAGGTAATATATAAACAAACTTACTACAGATGTGCTTTGTGTTCGTATCCTGGTTACATTCACTGTCACTGTCTCTCACTTATTAATATCTTTAAAAGCAGGAGTAGTTTTATATTCAGTCTTGCATTAACAAGAGGCCTAGACAAATTCAAGAGTTTGATAGAATCCAGACAGTGTCTTTACTTTCAGCAGGAAACAAGAGGTGTTGAAGATGTCGAAAAGTACGAAAGGAGAAATGTGAGCGCTATCTTCGTGCTATAACGTTATACTAGGATTGTTTCATCCAACTGTTGGCTCGCAAGCTCCCACTATTAACTACCAGGACTCTGACACGTGAGTAACTTCAGCTAGAAGGATTCGTGTTGTCGGTGAAACTGTACACAAAAAATGCATCAGGTTGATCTCCATCCAAAAAATCTTATAAGTTCAACACTGCCTCAAGAAAACCCAAGTAAGCACACCAACACTGGACTATTGCAGAATGGAGTAATGTGTTATTAGGATAGGTTTGAAACTTCACCCAAACGTACTAGGATATAGAAAAAGCCCGAAAGGAATAATCAATACGGATATGTTCGGAAATTGATCTATTTGTTGGAGGAAAAGTCAAGTTCTGGGTCGTCTCAATGAGGGGGCAGGGGGAGCGGAACTCGCTAAGTTAACCATGGAAGTTTAACTAACCCCTGATACGTTGAAGAGATTCTACGCGCCATTCTGAGGCCTTCTACACTTCATACTGGCAAACATTTCCTTCTGTTAGATGACAAGGCTCACTGTGCATGGACTTGCCGCACAGTCTCTAGAAATGAGGTGAGTACTGAGATATACTGAAAGTAACCAATTCACACCGTCCCACCCTACCAGCTTCAGGATTATGGTGCAGCTGCCATTGAGAAGTGAAACTTTGCCACAAGAGTACCTTGTAGGCCTTAAAAAGCGCAGGCCCGACAAGGAAAAGAACTCATTACTGTACAGAGAGGGCATGCTATCCATACTAACGAGTGACATCATACTCACTAAATAAACACTACACATTTATGTCTTGAAGCAATAGGTGAAGCAAGCAGATCATTTTTGTTTTGTGTAATTAATTAATTATGTTTAATTGTGAATTATATTTCTTTTCTTCAATACTAACGATATTTCCTTCAAGGGCCACGGTGGTTCAGTTGGTAGAGCTCTCACCTCTGGTGCTAGGGGTCGTCGGATCGATCCCTACTCATGCCATGTGAGCTTTGTGGTGTACAAACACCGTGGGTTTTCTCGGGTGCTCCTGTTTCCTCCCACTTTCTTCATTCCACCAATTAATCCCATCACCATCCACATGGCCTGAGCCATAATTGCCTAAAGGCCTTAATAAATTCAATTCAATAAGACCACATCATACAAAAAAACTAACATGGTTTGTGAGAAACATACATGATTAAATAAAATGAATTAATCTAAACTGTTACCGGTATTAATCTATATCAGTGCCTTCAAAGAACCGTAACTAATGTACTCAGGGCAGTTTTAATGTTGATATTGCATGTGAACGTCTCAAGAGAAGCTAATTCTTAAGGTAAAATTACTGATTATTTGGTGTATAAAGGGTGTATGGAAAGTGTAATTTTGGTGTATTTGTCAGGTGGTAGAGTCTTTTAAAACACCATGTGAACGACATTCTCCAGGTAAGCAAAAAAGATCCTGGAACACATGGTAAATACGTTTGTACAGTTACGAGAGGTTTTAATTCGACGTTTATCGAAGATACAGTTAATGTGAAATATTTGGATGAACTCTGAAAGCTCATTTCGGACGTTAGGTCTAAAGACAGGGATCCGAATTGTCAGAACCTTTCGGCCTGAAATTTCCTGAAATAATATTTTAAGGAATTACATTTTTCAGTAACATGTTTTAGCAATGATGGTCAAAATAGCAATTTCGCGTATGTTATTCAATTTAAATCAAATTGAGATAAAGTTGAAAAATAAAATTTGCCTAATCCATGTCAAAGTACCAATTCTTACAACACAGAATTCTTTCCACATTCATACCTGAATGGTAGATGATAGATGAGATGAAAAAAAGAATGAAGCCTCTCAATCTCTAAGTTCAGTTTGGCACAACATGAACTTGTGAGCTGTCTTGGTTTTAGTTGACACTCAACATATTGGTGTTGATTGAAGCGATGAAAAAAAAAAAGAATGATGATCTGGACGCTTCTGCAGTAGTGAGTCTAGGCTGAGTCTATGGCTGTCTAGGCTGAGACTGGGATGAGGCTGGGTCTTTTATACTGTTTTACGCCCTTACACAAGATGATGCAAGTTGTTACTCTGACATGTCTTAGGGGGAGTTTCCTCGCAATATTGAGGGCAAGGAATCGTTGTCTCTCTCTCTCTCAATCTGTTCTAAGGTGAATAACACTTGTATGTCTGATGCAATGAATTGCTTTGCATTGTGCAACGAAAAGGTGATGCTTCTTTTGCTTATTCTTACAAAACATGGCGACTTATTTTATTCTCATTTCCAAACACAATTATACATAAATTATATAAAAATTATAAATTTTGGATTTTTTTTCAATTATTTTAAGTAAATTGATTAATTTAACTATTTTTAACACTTAAAGTACCTCAGGAGTTAACAATATAATCCTACGGTTGCTTACTCGTTTTACTTACCGATTATGTAGTCAATTCCTTTGGCTACACCCTTCTCGTTCATGATGGAAAGGATATAATACCTTATCGCTTCTACATGGTCTCCATTTGTTTCAAGGTCACAGGCTTTTTCAAAGCACTCTTCAAATGTTGGAAGTCCAGCATACTGATAAAGGGAATTTCTTTCCACGCTGGACCCAACAAAACTTGCACAAAACTTTGTTAATTCATTAAATTGTTTTGTTTTCTGTAAAAAAAAAATATAAATAAATAAATAGAATTAGGTTGTACAGAGAGACCATACTGTGTTAGGTCAAATTGGACTACATTCTACAGAAAGGAAGTAATCCACTAAAGTGGGCGGCATTCTGCATAAAGAAAGCAACTCTCAAAAAGGATACGACATTGTGTATCGTACCTTAAAAATTAAAACAATAAACTTTATAGTAATGTCGCTTAACTAGTACTTCATGTTCTATGCAAAGGAACCATTAGCATTCTTCACTTGAGTTGCATCTGTGGATCGACAAACAAACTACTAGTGACAGTTGCAGAAAACAGAAACAATCCTCTGCTTACAATAGTAATAATATAATAGGGGTATAATGTTAAGATTGAGTACGAGCTATCCTATAAGGTCACTGTTCTTTCTGAAAAAAGACTCCATTATTCGTATTATCTGAAAACTGTAAATACAGGACTGGTGACAGTATGGTGACGCAACGCGACTGTGATCTCGCAATTGGTAGGTCCATTCTGATAGATTCTCCCTGGAGTTCCACACAGGTGATGCAAAAAATGTGACGTCTTGAATAAAAAGCAGGCTTACTATATTTCATTTCTCTTGTCCAATTGGGTAGAATTAAAGGTTATAAAGTGAAGATTGTATGTTGTATAAACCATACAACATACAATCCATACAACATAGCTATATTCTATTCGAATATACCTCTAACATCACTGATGATATTGCATAGGATGTCCCGGACCATTCCAGATATACAGCATGGGTACAAACTATACAAGTACCTAGATGTCCGGGAAGAGTGTATAAAGTTGGGATATTCCGTATATATTCAACGAATATGTGTACAGTGATTTATCCGTTCGGCATATTCTCAGAATATTTAAGGATATTCCGGAAACGTCCGCTTACAGTATCATAATGCTCTCACGAACATATTATTGGATTATTCCTATTTGATCCTGAACACAAAACGTTTTTAAACAGTTTGTAGGTTGTATTTGTAGTATCTCTAACAGCACAGGATATCGGGCCAGTATTGCCTCAATACTGGGTCAACCATATTGACCTCAAACATTCCACCAGCCACAAACTTTAGAATAGAATAGAAATGTATTCGTCCGTGTAGAACAGACTCGTCAATGTCTCTATACATGTGACGGATATAATTAATTTAAAAAGTTGTGTACAATTAACATCACTATTAATTATTACATAATTAGTTATCACTCAATCATTGACAATATTATTAGCAACCCTTATTTACCAACAATTTGAATAGCTCAGATTTAATTTTATTAATATTTTCAATACTCTTAATGAAATTCGGTAGTTTATTTTTTGTACAATCTGGTTCACGAAAAGTAAACACTAGAATGAGAAGTTGCGAAATGTTGTCTTTCTGGGAAAATGTTTCTGTTTTGACTTGTATCATAATTGTATATATTTGTGGTATAAGTAAATAAGTGACTATTTTCTTTATAAATATTACGCTGTTATAAATATTTAGATATAGGATGTCCATAAAGTTGGAAGACCATCTACGGCAGGCCCCAACTTCGATTTCACATGTCGTTAGTGCCGCAAAAATTTACGTTAGTGCTCCAAAGATATGCCTAATATTTACAAAACCACTATGGGCCTGCTAACTTCATGCCATTAGACCCACATCCCAGAATCGCTCCAAAAATGAGCTTAACGGTTAGAGCAGCGTTAGTGTTCGTTAGTACCATCAATATTAACGTTAGTGCCAAAAGCAGTATAAAAATATAATGTTGTTTATTTGGCCTGCTAACTTCATGCCAGCAGGTCCATATCTCCAAATCGCCCCCCAAATGAGCTTAACGGCTGGAGCAGCGTTATTGCTCCTTAGTGCTCGAAAGGTAATGCATAATTTTTACAAAACCACTATGGGCCTGCTAACTTCATACCAACAGGCCCACATTCTAGAATCGCCCCAGAAATGAGTTTAACGGCTAGAGCAGCGTTAGTGCCGTACGAATTGACGTTAGTGTTTATGCATAGTTAAACCCGTTAAAATTAATAGTCGTTGATTGGGCCTCCTAACTTCATACCAGCAGACCCACATCTCTAAATCGCACCAAAAATGGACTTAATGAGTAGAGCAGCATTCATTAGTGCTCGCTATAGTGCCGTACGAATTGACGTTAGTGCTAAAGCATAGTCAACCTGAACACTGTCCCAAAGACGCTAAAAATTAATAGTATTTGCCTGGTCCTGGTAACACAATGCAAGCAGACCCAAATCTCCAAATCGCTAGAAAAATGAGCTTAACGGGTAGATCAGCGTTAGTGCTCGTTAGTGCCGTAGAAAATGACGTTAGTGCTAATACATACTTAAGCTGAACACGGTCTAAAACCCGTTAAAAGAAATAATGGTTGATTGCGCCTGCTAACTTCATGCCTGCAGGTCTGCATCTCCAAATCGCCCCAAAAATGAAAGGGGACGGGGAGGTATTTGAATCAAGTACTATTTTCAACGTTATTAGACGGTGTTCAGCTTAAGTATGCTTTAGTACTAACGCCAAGTTCTACGCCACCAACGAACACTAACGCTATCAAGACGTTAGTCTCATTTTCTGGTCGATTTGAAGAAGTGCGGCTTCTGCACGAAGCTAGCAGGCCCAATTATGACTATTTACTCTAATGGGGACGGTGTTCATCTTAAGTATGCATAAGTACTAACGTCAATTCGTACGGCACTAACGAGCACTAACGCTGCTCTAACCGTTAAGGTCATTTTTGGAGTGATTCTGGGATGTGGGCCTGTTGGCATGAAGTTAGGAGGCCCACAGTGGTTTTGTAAAAATTAGGCATTATCTTTGGAGCACTAACGTCAATTTTTGCGGCACTAACGAACACTAACGACGTGTGAATTGGGACCTGCCGTAGGTTGCCTGCCAACTTCATGGACATAATTATAGGCATGGAATTGTTAATTTTTATTCTAAGATTTAAACACATCTTTACATGGAGACCTGTGGTTCATGTTAAAAGTAATTCTTACAATCTTCTTTTGTACACGAAAAGTATTTACACTAACATGTGATGCTTTCCAAAATATTATTGCCGGCTGGGTGGCCGAGCGGTCTGCGGCGGTAGGCCATCGGCTCGAAGGTCCCGGGTTCGAGTCCCGGCCGGAGCATGGGTGTGGGTTTTAACAGCTAAAGGGCGAATGGTGACGGACCGAAGTCCAAAGTTACTAGACTGGTCAATATAAAAATAAAGTTTACCAAAGTTTTTACCCAAAATATTATTCTGATAGCTAATAAGAGCATAGGATATTGCGTAAAATAATGAGAGCAGGGTTTGTCGGTAGACTGTATATATACAATACAATATGCAATCTATATCTATATACAATATGATGAAGTAGACACATTTTTTTTTATTATTAAGTTCAAGAATGTGATCATCTCGTTTTAGCTTTTCGTTTATAGTTACACCTAACGATTTACTTTTCGAAGCGTATGTCAAACTTAAAGAATTTACTATATGCAGGGAAACGTAAACGGTCGGTGAGAAAGTTCAAAATATAGGATGTTCGATTACATTTATGTTCAGACTGTTTTTGAAGCTCAATCTATTAATCTCGTAATCATTGATTTTAAGCTACTTTCGGCTTCCTGATGAGTGTTTCCAGTCACTGAAACATGTACATCATCAGCGTAAAGAAACACATATCCGAATCTATGAACAGAGACAACTCATTTATACACAAAAGAAATAATATAGGTCCTAAAATAGAGCCCTGAGGAACACCTTTATTAATTTCAGCCACTGAGGATTGGAATGCCATCATTCTTTCATTAACAGTTCTAGATACTACCTGCTTTCTATTACTCAAACACGATTATGAAACACCTCTGATACCATGTTGATATACCTTCGTTAATAAAGTTAAATCATGTACGTTATCAAATGCTTTAGAAAGATCTAGAAATATACCAATGACATGTTGGCTCCTATTTAAGGTATCTGAAACTTTTTTATTA
Source organism: Lepisma saccharinum (assembly GCA_022664845.1). Taxonomy (NCBI): domain Eukaryota; kingdom Metazoa; phylum Arthropoda; class Insecta; order Zygentoma; family Lepismatidae; genus Lepisma; species Lepisma saccharinum. The sequence goes on along the minus strand of JAGDQP010017846.1, from coordinate 24,807 downwards.
AGTTAAACAGTGCAGTATCGATAGATTTTTCTTCTGAGAACCATGTGGGTAAAGGGATACCAACTTGTTTGTAGATAGAAAGTTATTCAAACGTACCAACATCACATTTTGAAAATATTGCTAAAATTGAAATGGGACGATAATTTTACATATCTGTAAAGGATTAACCTTAGAATTTTTTTAGCCTGTTTGGAAAAACACTTTATTCAAAGGAGATATTTTTAAGATAGCAAAGCTGATCTCTAATTAAGTGTATACACCTTTTAATAACAACAGGCGGAATTTCATTCAGACCTGTTGAATTAATATTGAACAGATTCCGAATATGAGTGTATAACTTTTTCTTTGTAACTGGAGTTAGAAACATATTTTACTCCAATGAAGTTTGCTTATTTAGATATCTGATTCTATGTTGTGCTTACACGGTGTTTGAAGATGTAGCCGTGCTAAGAAAATGATTATTAAATGCTTCTGTAATATCTTTGGGTTTAATGACTACCCTGCTGTCAATAAGGGATCACCGATAAGAATACATTATCTTACCTCCTATTTACACACACACAAGAAACTTTTAGGAGGGCCGGGTCTCCTATTTTCTGACAGATGACCTGTTGGATCTACAGACCATTTCTGATGGCTTCTCACATTTCTCTCTTTAGGAAAAGTGGCCATTTCATATACATAATTTAAACAGTAGTTTTTGTTCATGAAACCAGGTATTCGAGTTGTAGTGGGTGGTTTGAATTCTTCCCCCTACCTAACCTCATCACAAAAATGTTCCTTCGTTCTCCTTTCCGACATACCCCTACCCAGAGATACAAACGGGCCTAAAACACGATACGCTTTTAGGCCCGTTTGTATCTCTGGTTAGGGGTACACCGAGGTATTCGAAATTCTTCCTCTTCTCTAGAAATTACCCCAATCAAACCTTGTATAAAACTATCGAAGCCTGATTCTAACTTTTATATGGCGATGTTTTCTTCATAGAAACTATAGTGTAAAAGGCAATGATATAACGTTTAATTGAATATTTCATTATGTAACATATATTTATAAACTTACATTTTTTATTTGCTTAATCAAATCCACTCCTAGCATCCATTCCTTCAATCTGCTGCATCTATAGGCGAGATAAGTCAGAGCTTGGTCAACATATTCTTCTCCCTTTCCAAGCAATCGTCCACAGGCTACTACCAGTTCCGGCTCATATCCTCGAAGAAGAACGTTTAAAGCCTCCTGGAAAAATTAAAAGAAGCCAAAAAATCTCTCACATTCTATGATGTCCATGGCACTACACTGATCAGACAAGAGAAAATAATACGAGTTAACACATACAACCCATCGCCAAATGCAAATGTCGAACTGACAAAAAAAAAAAAAAAAACTGTCCCACATTATAGTGTAACATGAAGCAGAACGAGATATTTAACGTTAAACCCTAAATAACTATTAACATATATGAAGGAAATATTACAATGTGAAACTGTAACATTGTTTATTACCTATATTACACAGGACAATGGAAAAAAATACGTAAATGTTCCACTAGAGTTGCTACCTTTTGACGAATAAATTACGGGACACTCGGCACAAAATACGGGATAATACCAAAAAATACGGGACAAATCTGAAATAACCTTTAATGAAAATAAAACTAATTACGCCCTGTACTGCTATATGATTACCCGCATAATTTAAAACCTCCTGCTCACAATCTAAAATCACTGGTGGACGGAAAATTGATATTTTAATTTTCTAGCCACACCTCAATATTGCGACAAAATTCATTTTCTGCATATTTTTTTTTTTTTTTAATGTGTAAGTGCCTCCGTATTTATAAAGAAGAATAACCAGACCACCCGAAAAACCATCTGAGTTGTGATCCTTCTCGTCCAGTTAGTCACGTAGCAATACATTAATTGCGAAAATGTTAGTGCGTATTTTGATGTAATGAAATTGAAAATTTTTATTAGTTTTATTTTATACAATTTTATCAGCGTGGGCTGTTTTCCGGCACGTATTATACATTATTATATTTGATCAAGTTTCTAGTTTTTGTAGTGACACAGAATATCATGTGTTACGTGTCAGTGGCGTAATGCATTTTTAGTGAAGGTAGGTTAAGGCGAAGAATTTGTTCAAAATGCAATTTTATGATAAAGCTACAAAAAAAAGAAGAAAAAAAAGTGCCATGGAGGGCAGCACGAAAATCGTCACATTGTTCATGATTCTCATACACGAATGTAAAAAAAATGCTTATCCTTGCCCACTTTTTGAAAAATATATTTATAATGTGAAATGTCCATGCATACTATTTTTCCCAAAACACAATATGACGTATACACTTTGTTTTTGGATCACAATATTGTTCATGTAGAAAGAGGTAACATCCACCCGTTTCTGCAGACCCATATGATTGGAATTCAGAAAAGACACTAGAAGTAACCTCCAGAAATGTGCGAAGATATAGGAGAAAAAGCTCAGACCAATAACCATTAAACTGGATGAGAAGGAAATAGACATTTGTCGGAATTGAAGGTGACCATCTGACCAGGTTTACAACGTCCTGATATGTACTAACTCAACACAGAAGTGCTATGACTGCGGTGCCAGCCCGAAAGAAGTGAGTTCATTGTAGAAGAAATCCACATTTACTTGGACCTATCAATCCTAAACGCGTGGATTCTATTTTTGGGGTAACTGATACCGTATAGGTGTTAAAGAAGCAGATAAGAAGACAGGAGAAAGAAGAAAAAGAATGAATACCGAGAATGAGTTTCGGCAGCAGTTGGGCTTAGTAGTGGATCAACTATGAATTTTATCTTATCTAAATGAACACAAACATATTTTAGATGTTGGCAAAAAATGCTTTATAATTATATATTAAATTATATCCATGGAACTACATGCATAAGGTGTTGACAGCGTGCATAAGGTGTTGATAAATTGACTTGCTTTTATTATAGAAGCCGTGCTGCCCATAGAACAAGTGTCTGAACAAGCACGGAACAAATATATTAAAGCATATAGGGAACGCTATACAGGGAAGTGTTCGCGAAAGAACGCATTGAAGGATGTGTTCTTCAGGCATATGACCACGTCTGATTCCGTCCTGTCATCTCTGTGACAAAAACGTTAAATGCTAATAATGAGGAAAAGTCTCCCAGCAGCAGTATTAGCTCTATTGAATGTTTTCCAGATATAACACAATACTGAAGACCTTACAGCCAAAACATATTTGTAAGAAACATTGTTCTATTCATGTTTTAATGTAAATTTAACAAGAATTGGATACTTTTAATTTTTTCTTAATTTAAATTTTTAATTACAGAAACGTAAAGGTAAAAATTGCAATTATTATTATTTTCATTTTTGTCGCGTTTTTTACTATCAGTTATCAATTAGAGCAAACAGGAAGCACGTGTATTATACGCTGTCATATTGGGGCCTGGGGATCTGGACAGAGTCTACTCGCCAGTCTGCATGGTAAACAGTTGGAAAATAATTCATCACGGTTTATTTGTTATAATTATTGGTATGTTGAAAATGTGTAGAGGAATTTACTACTCACAATACGGGACAAACAATCATAATACGGGACGCGTAATTTTTATCAAAAATACGGGACATCCCGTATTGTACGGGACAGGTGGCAACCCTATGTTCCACTGTGTTAAAGTAAACTTGCATATTACAAGACGAAGCAGTTTGTCCCGTTCAGCTCCGCATACAAGACAGAATGAGGTATGTTAACCGTTACGTATGGTACACATACTTCACAGAGGAACTCAACATTCTCGCCATCTTTATTTAGACCTCCACACGAAGTGTGTGGCCACTTCTTGCAAAGAATACAAAAAATCCATCCTTCACTTAATGTGGAATAAAAGTCTTCACAGTGTATGCACGTTAAATCTTCCTCTCTGAATTCAGACGTTGTTTCAGAGGGTCTGTGAAATATTATAGTATCTTAAATTAAATACATTTGTTAAATTACTTACACCTGAAAATATCTACAATTGTTATAACACCTAGAAGAAAAGGACAATACAAACCATTACTCTACCCACGTGGGCAACTCACCTTATTATATCGCATAATTCTTTGCACCCTATACATAATGTGATTAGTTTCTCGACACAGCGCAACACCTTAAAACCAGACAGAGTATATACACCTTTCTACCCAGCCTACCCACTCTACCCTATTATGAGTTGACGTCTCCCCAGAAGAAAGAGAGAAAATATAACTGAAATAATAGATGTATATTATCCATTGTATCACGTTCGGAGTAACGATATCAGTCGTCAAATCGATAATTGTATTATAACAACATCACATAATTTACTCTTTCTTATGACTGTGGTGTTTTTATGTTGTGAAAAATAGATCAACGGTGGGTTTTTACTAATCTTCGTTTGACTTTTACGAATCGTTAAGTAACTTTAAGCGTTTGAAAATTCAATACGTTCGTTAGCTAACGATTCGTTAAATTCTTAACCAAGGTTGGTAAAACCCACCACAAATCTATTTTTATCTAAACAAATATATTTTTATTATTGGAGCTTAATCAACATTGGAACACATTCGAACAATTATTATAATAGGAAATGTCCTTCTTATGAATGAACGTAAGCTTTCATCAATGTTTTGTGATATAACATGATATAATATTTATTAACTTGTCTTAGCTTATACAGTACATAAACATTACACTTGTCAGTAGTTGTAAGGGAATTTGAAAAAGACGTATCATGGAAGTTTCGCCTTTATCTTTTTTTATTTATCTTCATAGAGCTTAAGGTGACTTGTGCAAATAAGTATGTTCTAAAATTACCTCTTCATTGTTGTTCGAGAGGTAGCAGCACGCTGCTAGGATAGGGGATCCATGTGCCAGCTGCCAATCTGCCATTGTCCTCACACAATCTGACACAAGATCTTTTCCTGTTGATTTTGTCTCCGTTTTTACCTCTTGTTCGCTGCTGTAAGGCAAGGATTTATTTGGAAGCTCCTTGCTTAGTGCAGCAAAGAGTAACGCATCTTGCAGTTGGCCTGAAGCAGGAGAATAACATATAAAAAGATCAATTAATCACATATTTCCACATAGAAGGCAAGTTAATCTTAATCTTAATAACTATTAATATAACACATCATTATGTTAATATCTTAGATGGTGATGAGAGCTCTCCCGAGAAGCAGTGTGTTACTAAATAATTTGCTTGGCCAAAGTGAAGCAGTGGTGTTTTATATTGCCTTTCATCTTATGGATTTGAATTTACTGTCCTCAGACGGGGTCTACAGACTGTGATAGTTATTTAATAAATAATCCTAAAAGGAGGGCAAGAATGTTTACATGAATGCTAGAGCGTTGTTGTTACATTTAATGTTGTAAAGTGAACCAAAATCTTTTGTAAAATTAAGCCAAAATACTTTTGTGAATAATGTTTAATTAAACCAAATTCAATGAAACTTTTATACCGGTATTTTGTAGAATAGTATAGTCCCTAACTTTTCCAACAAAATCCCGGAAATTACTTAATAGATAAAAAAGTTATTATTCAAATAATTTTCACCAAATAGTTAAAACTTTTTTTCATCTACTGAAAGAGAGACTTGTATATTTGTCAGTTGTTAGAACTGTTTATATTTGTGACTTGATAATTACCGTACAGTTCAAGAGGGTGCTCCATTAGCGATGTGGGCCAAAGAAGAGTAGGTTGTATTATATTCTTTTAGTAATGGGTGAGTGAAATCGATTAAAATATGAAGTTATAACACGGAAATGAAAAGAGGTAAAATCTTTATTCAATTGTTCCAACCAAGAACAACGATAGCAAATGCAACTTGGAGTCACTCTCACCCAAGACCTTCAAAATAAGAGGATCCATCGGCAATTAAAGTGATGATGATTTTCTAGGTACAGTCTTCTACCCATGTTGACACATTACTAGCGTCTCAGTAAAAGGATGTTTGTGAGCATACGCTGCAATCCGGTGGGCAGTGTGTGGGGGCAGTTGCTCTTCTGCTTATCTCACCGACCTTATTTCATATTGCAATTTCAGTTGCAAACATTAAGGTTTGTTTCTTTGATTGCAATTAACTCGGTTAAAGCGACATATATATTATAACAACACCTCGCCTATAGCGTCATGTATTCTATGGTACCAATATATTCCTAATAACCGCATAAACCTGGGTTACAACGACATTCGGTTATAACGACACATTTTTTAAAGTCCCTTGGACGTCGTTATAACCGAATTTAATTGTATAAGTTGCACATCCAAGGGATCAAGAGAGTCATGTAAGTTTTTGATTGACAGTAAACATACAGAAACACACAAAAGGAAACTACTACAAACCAACATAAAATGTTTAGTAAAATATTTTTTTTTTTTATTTTTCTTGTTTAAGAAACGCATGCAGTAGATAAAATATTATGTATCAATACGCAATGAACGAAATATAAGAGATAGGCTGGGGAAATTGAAACATCTATAAGACAATATTACTTAAGTATGTGTAACTTAGCTACTTTATTAATAAGTGTGCACCTGCTTGGCTGTAAATATGTAGCAGAAAATGGGTTGTGCTGAGCCATGGTGATATCTTTATTCTACATTAGCATGGGATTGTAAATGGCTGCGGGCATACGGAAGCGGATCTCAAGAATTTAGGAGCTCACAAGCAAAGAGGTGACGGTGACACTGAAAACTTTTTAAAAAAGTCATAGTTAATCTTTTATATATAACACAAAATAAATGTTTTGCTCAAAGACACATTCGACCTTAGCATGACTTCATTCAAAAAGTGGATCTTCTGTGTCGCACATGTTGCGTGTCACCTGTATAAAATATAAACTCGAAAACTTTTTTTGAAATTTTTTAATTCTACTTGTATCCATTTGGTTTTGAAACCTTCAGTTGATTACAATTGAAAATTCGCTTACAATAGGTCAGGAGTTTCCAACCTACGACCCGAGGGTCAGACGTGATCCGTTTTGCGATTTTGACTGGCCCCGAAACAAATCCAAAATTAATGACTTTATTGTACATTCGATCTTAAACAACAGCATTTTAAACACAAGAAGTAATTTGATTCTTTAATATTATACAGACTAGCCAATTTGGTTCGCTGACAAAAATGGTTGGAGACCCCCTACCATCGGCTATTTAAAATACGATTTACGGACTCTTAATGGTATCTTATAGTCTCAGTCCGTCGCGAGATTCACTTACTTTGTCTGAAGAAAAGGAACGGAAAAGTAAGGGCCGGGTTGTTAAGTCAATGTAAATATACCATTCTGGTATTTTCATGGTGTGACTCAAGGAAATGATTTGAAACCCCATTTTTTCTATTTATTATTTTGTATGGGCCAGTTTAGTAACTTTTGACTTCGGCGCGTCACGACTGGTCCTATACACCGAGTTAAAAATCCACAAACATCCATGCCCTAGGTGTGATTCGAACCCGCGATCTTCGAGTAACTGCTCTAACGGCTTAGACCGCGCGGCTACCTGATCGTTCTTGAAACCTCACGTATGATGGCCGGTCTCAGAATTTGAAAACCAGTATCTTCCGATTGCAAGGTGAGTACGATACCAATGAGCCCCGCCCTCAATTCCCGCTCGACGGTCATTTCGAATTTTTACTTAATCTGATATACTGACCTCTATTACCTTCCTGTTTAACCAAGATAAGTTTGCAGACATAAATATTCGAGTTCAGTATATTTTTTTGTTCCCTGAAGTTAAATTTTGCAAGAAATTTAGATAATAATAAAACAAAAACTTTATTATATCAGTCATAATTTTGACAATATATTCCTTAAAAAAAAGTTTGAAGTTTCATGAAAGGGCAGTCAATGTAACACGCTTTTATTATATAATTGCATTTTTTTTAATTATAGCAAATATTGACTGATTGGCAGTAATGTGTTTGTTATTTCATTCAGAATGTATGATTAGAACACGAGAAAACTGTAAATGAATAATACGTTATGGGAATTTGCCAACATTGGCAATGAATATTTTTTGGAAGGCTGTAAAGTAAAAATAAAAAAAAATGTTTTATTCATAAGTTATTCTCGAAACAAATAAATTACCTCTAATACGTGTCCGTAGTAAATAAATTGTCTTAGATGTCTGAACGGTAGCATTGTAATAACTAGATATCTGCTTGCTCCTTGTGTATTAAATATGTTCATAATTCGTTCCCATTTTAATACAGTAATTGCAAAACTTTGTTATCGGTTAATGCCTTCTTTGATGTGATTCTATGCTACAAATATGCTTTCTATTTATTTATCTATTTCAAGATATTTTGTTTTGTGTGTGTGTGTGTACCTGTTTTATTGTTAAATATATTCACGTACATAAATTTTGTAGCAGCTGATGGGCAAGTGTGTGGCTTCTCATGTATATTTTGGTAATTACTACGTATATAGTCAGTGTTAGTAGCTACTCCCTGTTGACGTTGTCCATTTGTAGCAAAGTGTAAAATATAAAATTTATGTTTCTGAGCTGATTGATATCCTGTTTGTTATACAACTCCAATCGTTAAACATGTAGAAATAGGGGAGGTTGAGAAACACAAAAACATGGTGCTGCATGTTTTCAAGAAAATGTAAGCAACTTTTCCAAATTTGCAGGGATAATTTTAATTTAACGTTGTATTTTATGGACGACAGAAGACCAGCAGGAAGGGATGCTTGTTCCTAATTCTCAAGTCTGCTGCAACGAAAAGGTCTCTGTCTAACCTTGCTTTTTTTATCTCAACTGGTAGCCCCACTAATTACATCCTGCACACGCCTATGATTGTGACGACTATTTATGAGTGCTATTATTGTGCTAGAGATCAGCAATATACAACTTTTCAGCGCATATCTTATAAGCAGATGATATTAGAATTAATATTTCAGTTCTATAGTATACTGCTACTACTGATAGTACAGGTATTATGCTACTTACTGATAAACTTGAATTAGTACAGGTTTTCTTTCCGCGTGTTCTGTAGTGATGTAAAAACCTTTCTTTTTCAAACATTTTATAGCCACTTCTTTCTGTAGATTGCGTTTTTATCTTTTAAACTACCTAAATTTAAGTTCCTGTTACCTAAGGTGAGGGCACCAGTGGTAGGTCAATCAAGGGATTAGTTCATTTATTTTGTTCCAGATTGTTTTTTTAATACTTATGTTTACACACTTTACTGATCATTCTCAACAGAAATAAAACATTTCTAACTCAAAATTTTACATGTATTTCGTATTAAGATTCTCTTTATTAAAATAAACAATATTCAGCAGTTGTAGTCCACTCAGAAACAGAGGTCAGTCAGGTATGTACCAGCTGGCGTGACGTGTCAAACGGGAAAGAAGTATCCATAAAAATAAGCACTTTTACGTTCAGAAATACAGTATAATTTTCATTTAATTCTATTAGAGAAATAATGTGTTTACATTCGTTATAGTTATACCTATCCATTGAAATTTAAATAGATCTCAGTCATAATGTGCTGTTAAAAAAGACTATTAGATTATTAGGAACAAGAGAAACATAAATTTAGCATCACAACAAAACTAGATAAGAAGCACCATTAATCGACCACCCTGGCGGACAACAGGAACACTCGTGAGTTCTATAAACCTAAAGTCGGCCACAATAATTTACTTAATTGATGTGACGAATGCGTATTTCTTATGATATGCGTATTTCTTATGATATGCGTATTTCTTATGATGAAAATTTAGAAAACTAATTTGCCTTAAAACTAATAAAAAACGACAGACACAACTAAATTAAAGGACACTCTTCTTAACTCTCAGATAATATTTTCGGCAACTTCTCAGCTAACCAGGGGAGCCAGGTACCTCCTTTCACTTTCCTTGCGGTATAAAACGTACTTTCGATAGGTTGTGAAACTTAAATATCAATACATTTCTTGTGACCTAACACTTGTTTTAATTCTATTTATGTGACAGTGGCCGACCACTGGTGTCTGTCCGATGACTGGTGCTCTCACCCTAGTTCTAGGGTAAATTAAGGTTGAAAGTGAAAATGTTTAACGTGTAAGTAGACATCATGTAGAAGCACAAATCACATACGCACAAAAAAAATGTAAACAGTACCTGTTTATGAAAAAAGTAGTGGACAGTTAGAAAGGAAAGGTAACGTAAGATGATTTAAACTGCCATATTGAAGAACTGAAAATCAGTAACAATTTCCAGAGTGCACCAAGAGGGAACGATGAATGATAGGTAAGGAAAAAAGAGAGAAGAAACAGGAGAATAAAAGCAACTTCTTGAAGAATATCGGATGATGGAGAAGTAGAAAATAGTATTAGAAATCATAACAGTCACAGAAATAATACTGAGAGTATGTGTAAATAAAAAGACCTCAATGGTTAAAGACAGCTGATATGAAGAAGGGAAGACGAAGAAGAAATGACGCGCAGGATTGTTATCGTACGTGAGTTTACGTCTGACTTAGAGTTAGTGGATTAGAAAATATGTCTCTGTGCTCACTGATTTAGGATTCAGAGTTCATAGGAATAGATATAGTATATGGTCCGTGAAAAGAGTGGTGAGAAGTGTTTTTAGTACAAGAAGATAAGGTTGTTTGAAACCTGAAGGAGTGACTATGTGTTGATTTAATTGAATAGATTGGTTTGTCGACTTAGAAAGCAAGACAGATGCAAGGCAGAAGGAAGAATATAATAAGCAAATAATGTTGGATAAATACAGTACTAGATGAACTTCAGTTTTTACAAACTGCATCCTATTAGTAATCTTATAATGGTGCTAGTGTGGTAATTGAAGGGAGGGGAAGGGGGAAATTCTCTTAAACACCTCCCCGGAATATTTTTGCCTTTGTGCTTTCTAGGGGGGGGGGGGACTTGTTAATAGCTTGATGAACGATAATCCGAAAATAAAATAAAATAAAATTGAAATAATCACAATATTCAAATTACTGAAATGGAGTCGGAACTCAGAAGGCAGTACAACATTTTTATAGCAGTGACTTACTTATCAGTATCGTCGGGCAGAAAGATGTAAAACATCCTTGAACAGCCAAGACCATCAGATGTCTTACTTTCCGACGTATTAGACTTCGTTGTTCATTACGTTGGAAGTTAATGTAGTAGTAGGATCAATGGCTATTAGACAATTTGAAGTCATAAAGAGATAAAGAGAGAGATGGTATGATGGCATTGTTAGACTTTCAATAATTCATGTAAATTTAGAAGGGCAAGTAATAGTACTTCCATCAAAGGACGTATTGCATGTCGAGGTTTGTACAAAGAAATTATTTCAACAAACAATAAATTATTTATGTGGAAAATTTCGTATCGAAAATTTCATTTGTAAACTTTCTTTTTGTGTAAGTTACCAATCATGGCCAACTGATAGTATGAAAAAAAAGACGAGCAGCGTGTATTTCTTATCGATTATTTCAAAACTGATCCACAGAACTTAGATTTAAACCTCCTCTTGTGACGACCAGTTCAGAAATTCATCAGTTAGAGCATTTCCACGGCACGAAGCGAACGCGGATTCACTCTCACGGCTTTACAGATAACTAGTGTTAGAATGTACCAAGTACTGAAACACTGTCTCACATGTTATTCATTAACGTCAATAGTCTTCCGTTAGATAAACCAACGCAACATCTTTTCAGTCTTGAAAGCTTACCTCACAAAATAGAATAAAATTTTGCTGTTAATTTCGTAAATGCCATCAGATTTGTTCTGTCACGTAAGGTTTGGGCGCAAAATTTATATACAACTTAATTTATTACAAGCTTTATTACTTTTAAGCATTTAGTATTTCTACGATATATAGAAAAGCAGCTGAGCCTAAACTACATTTTGATGCTGATTTCAAACATGACCTTAGATTATTCTTATGACGTGAGCTTATTGAAAAGTTGGAGTTGTAATTTTTGAAAATGCATAGAATTAACATTATTTCGTTGCATGTTTTATTCTGGTATGTGGTGAATAATAAACGAAGTTAATATCGCTAAACAAACCGACAAAATACACTTCTTTATGAATGAATAAAATCAGTAGAATAGGCTTGTTATCCACAGATCTTCATTCACATGTGTGCCAAAGAAATGTCTAATAAACAGGATTAGCTTCCGAGCATACACTTTGTGTTATTAAAAACTAATGAGTGGTATAGTGTGTTTTTTTTTTTTTTTATTTAAATTTTAAGTTTTTAATATCACAACTTTAAATACACTTGATTCGTCTTTATATTTTCTTTGAACATGGAACACAATAATTACATTTTAGCTGATTGTTTGTTAAGTTCTTTATATTTTGCTGAAGCATTTTCTTGTTCTTCGTTGATGTCACCCAGATCTTGTTAAAAGAACTCAATGGCTCTGGAGAGACTGGCGCTTATAGTGCAACTGCAAGTTTTTAAAATCTCTCTCTCTCTTTTTCTTTTTAGCACCTTTTGTGTTTACTAGAAAGGTTTAAACAACATATCTTAGTTACATACATTCCTATTTATCAACTGGGTCCACGAGGTTTTCATAACTTTGCGGATTTGAGGACCAGCAAAAATGTTATTTACCGACGAAGTATCACCAAAACGTTCAACAAGCCGAGGAGAAAGGAAACCAACTTCAAATGTGTTTTAAGAACACTTAGGGCCAGTTCTACAATCGACCGCTAAAGTTCTGGTCAGCGCTAAGTTGAAGCCAACTCTCATTTTGCGTACTCTCATTGACCAAAATCAGACTTGGCCTTAACTCAGCGCTGACTAGAAGTTTAGCGGTCGATTGTAGAACTGACCCTTATTAATCAAGTCCCGTTTTAAAATATATTTAAACCTGGCAGACAAACGAGAGCAAAAATGGTATTTTGGAAAGCAGCCTAGATAATATTTAAGAATATCTATCAAATGAATCAATCTATAGTTTGAAGATATTTGCTATTGAAGAGAAATGTGAGGACCTGAACTATGTCATCTTATTTTACGAACCTTCAAATATCTTGGCGAAAAGAACAAGCTTCAAACTCGGACTAAAATCATTTCAAAGATGTTAATAAATATTATTAGCTTTTCAAAATTTCAATATTGGTTCTGGATATATTCGGTATTTTTAAAAATTGAAAATAGGAAGTGTGAATGGGGAGCCGTAAATCATTACTTTAGAAGAACGTATATATTATGATTGGCTTATTCGTAATTTCGTTAGATATATTCTCTACAAGTTATATTCAGAACTACGAATGTTCAGGAAAAGGAGTGAATTAAAAAAAAAATACATGATGATACAATAACCTTTGTCATTCGTGTTTTTTAATTTTGATGTTGTTATGAAGTTTGTTTTGTGAGTACATATTGCTGTATTTGTGATTTTATACATTAAAATGAATATGGCAATAAACCTGAGAATGTAAGGACAATATCCCAAGTAATCTCTGATTAAATGTATTAAAACATAAAAAATATACACTAAATGTATAAAAATCGAATAGCAGAGAGTACAGGATCATCATGGAACAGAGGAATTACGAAAAGTCTCAATTAGTATAGAAACACAAATTTCTCCCCTATTTCAAAGTGCTTCAGTTTCGACACTGTATGGTGATGCTTTAAAACAGATATTTACTACACATGCTATCTCATGAGGTGTTGTTTTCATCACCAAATTTCTGTTCTAGACTATCATCATTAAAAGCTCAGAACGGGGGTAGTAGGTAGATTTATATAATAGGTAAAAATCCTACCTACTAATGCAATTTTGTAAACGAACACTGTGCACAGGATCTGTCTATCAAAATTGATTTTTTGCACTGATGTTTACACTAAACGAAATATAAAATAGACAGAAAATACTTTTAAAAAAACTAGAACTACCAAACTATTTATACGAAAAGTGAAATGTTAAAGTACGCCTTAATTAGTCTTCCTTAGCGTTTAAGTTCAGACGAAGACTTCATGTTTAGTTGAAACGTTAGTGTAAAGTTTTCTTGGACAAAAGTTTTCTGGAAGTCAATTTCGGTAATCACTTCATTTTTAATAGACAGTTCCCTTGCATAATGTTCTTTTACAGCTCACGTAAGTTGATTAAATGTATTGTAGAAGGTAGAAATTTACCCAATTGTTAGTTTAAACTTATTTACTCTGTTCTCAACATGATGATAACAGCCTAGAACCATGGAAAACTTGAGCATAAATATAACTCTTCGCAAGATAGCATATGCAATAAGTATCTACTTTGTTCTAATAACGTCGTACACAATGATATTGTGCAAGACACTGCTTTAGCTAGATCGTGATTTACTTACCAAAATTTATTACTAGCATTATTATAATTAAATCATACTAACCTCGTGATAAGTGAAATTTCACTAAATTCTCGATGTCTCCTACAGCTAAAGCGTAAGGTACAACACACTCAACTTCGGACTGTAAAAGCTCTTGCACTCTCCTTTAAAGAAAAATACAAAAAGTTTTTGAGAAGTGAAATATCCTAAGATAATAGTAGATAAGTGAGTGAATCAAAACTAACTTCGCAGTCGTTTTTAATTATGATTAGTTTTAATGAGCGATTTACATTTATTAAATTGAATCATTTTTAAATCGCTGCATAATATCAATAATATTTAATACAGATTAGGTTAGGTGCATTAGGTTAGGTTCGTAAATTGCTCGGTCAAAATTAGTCTGGTTAGGTTAGGGTATATTAATCAATAGATTTAGTTCTGGTTAGTCCCCTATGTACCTTAGTTACTACTTTATAGTACAGGCTTTTGATTTCCTTCACACTCTTAAAATCCTATATGATAATGACATTAAACCAGTCATGGATTTCTATATACATAGGAATCAGTTCAACCCTAGAACTGAACTATTAAAACACTTAAACTATAAACTATAAATAACAATAATATACCTTCCAATCTCCAATGATCCACGTAGAATATTTATAGATTCTTTATTTCTGTTTAGGTCTCAGGTTTATGCATTAATTTCGATTATATAATTATACGTGACGTATACGCTTGTTTACCTCAAGAAGCACGCTTTAATGCATGTAACAAATACAACAACAACGAAAAGAAAAGTATAAATAGTGTTTATATTCCTAACTGAGGTTGCTAATTTATTTCTTAGTTCTTCTTTCTTGCTAAATCGTGTAACCTTACAACAAGAAAAACTTGTTTTTCTGCGTATTTTTCTCCTATATATTAAGAGAAATGAGACATAAACAAATATTACGGTATACGCTGAAAAATAGTCGGGATTTCTCCTTCTAATTCGGAATTCCAGGACGTCGAAACGGAAAAGGGATGGAAATGGAAATTTAGAACTGTAAAGAGTACTTTTCGGGATTCTTCGTATTTTTTTGTACAGATGATTCTTTCATCACTGCGGTGTTAGGGTTGTAGGGGCTGGAGGACACAATTCGTGATTCCAACCCTAGTGTAACTGTATATAAAATAGTAATAGTACTATTGCGTTGTTAATGACAGAGACTTTCAAACAGAAGTTCTATAACATGGCATACTTCTCTTCCACATATTTCTTAATAAGTATTTATTCTTCCTTTTATTTCATCATGATAATGTGAGCAGATGAATTCGAAACGTTCCATGGAAAACTAGCTAAAGATATTGATGATAGGAAAAATTACTATATTCTTTGTTTTATTTAATTTACAACAATTTCAGATACAAGTACAGAGCTATTTTACATTCGAATACCCAACAGCATGTTAGGAAAACAACTAGCTTCTTCCTCAACGCATGTTCTTTAGTTTATAAACTTATGTATTAAGTATTTTAATGTCATTTCTTTCAGACACTTTTTTTAAGTATCTTCACATAATTCATACTTTCAATAAAAACTAAATAAATAATTTGAAGAGGAAAAGAAAAAGAATGAGGGTCCTCTTTTGTTCGAAATGAGATTACAGTTGTTTTGTAGTCTATCATTGATATAAAAATCATGGACTTTTAGACATTTCTAAACTAATTAAAGCTCAGAGTTATTAACGTATTAGATCAAGCATTTAAATACAATTACACAGGGACGGCGAGGCTAAAACTAATTTTTCTTAGAATTACGATTACTGGTCCCAGTGCTCGAAGTGGGCTAGAAAAGGTAAGGGTACGCTTGCACCTAGTGCCGGCGAATGCCAATTGAAAGTAGAGGAAGTGAGTTCCCATTAAGGAAAAGGTAGGGGTACGGCAAGTACAAAATGAAAAAAGTAAGGGCACGACGTGCCTCCTCGTGTCCCCCACCCCCACTTCGAGCACTGACTAGATCTCCATCTTTCTTCTCCAATACTCTTTAATATCTAGTTGCACACCTTTTCGTTAATTGTTCCCAGTAATGCATTGAGACTCCTGGAGCCACTGCCAAGGCCTGGTCCCATTCTCCTAATTGAGCCATTATATCACAGTAGCGACGCAGTGATCCTGCGTGTAGAAATAAGTCAGCCGCTTCACGCAAACGCTCTTCCCATTTCAAACCTCCTGGTTTCTGCTGGCGTACTTCTACCTCCGTTGCCACAGACTACAACAAGATACAAATTAAAATTATATATTCTAACAAATCTCGTCTAGAGAAAACTGACATTTTTCTTACCTGCTGGTCTGCAGCTAATTCTCTCGTTTAGTAAACACTTACAAATAACTAAAATCGTGATATATTTCGCGAGGCGGTGTGCTCGCATTATCAAACGATTGGAAAAAAATAAAAGGATAGGTTATGTGGTGAAGAGTAAGGCGTGAATGGCCTTCAATCTTGTACTTTGTGAACATGTGCACTTCACTCTCTTCCTCTACACTTGAAAACGTGCAGCTGTATGCACGAAATATCGTAGTGACTTTTAGATATGTGAAACTATGTGTGATCTAATAAGAAAATATAAGCTGTAAGTATTTTCCTTTATTTTCCTTCATTTTTCTCATAAATTTACCTTAAACTGCCCTCCCGGCTTTCCTTTGTGCTAGTTATATATATATATATAAAGTACATATAGGAGAAGGCTGGATAGGCAATATAATATGTGAAATTTTAATAGAAAGGAAAGGATTTGTACTTACGTAATATCTTGACGAAAAGCACATACACAATCACACAAACAACACTATAAAGTCAGTTATAATTTTCGGATGCACCCGTCTTCAGTAGTAGACAATAAAGAAGTTCGCTTAACACACGTTCATAATTTAAAGTGATAGAAAAACATGTTTTTGATGTGGTCGTCCGCCATGTTGTTTTTTTAACACCTTAAATTGTGAACGTGTGTTAAGCGAACCTCTTTATTGTCTACTACTGAAGACGGATCCATCCGAAAATTATAAGTGACTTAATAGTGTTGTGTGTGTGATTGTGTACGTGATTTTCGTCAAGATATTACGGAAGTACTTTGGCTAGTAATATAATAATACTGTATTTAAACTTAATAGTAACAAATTAAACATAATGAATGTTGCAAAGAAAGTTATTTTACGTGGATTATGATGTAAACATACTTTGGAAACCATTCATGACTTGCTTGACTCACCGAATTTGAAATTCAGGTCCACTTCCATTCTATTGACCATTCTAATCTAGTATTTTCGAACAAGTTTTCTTTCTCAAGGTATAGGTAAAAGAAGAAATGGAAAGTACTACTACGAAAAAGACATTATATCACTGTCAATAGAAATATATAATTTTTCACTTCTTGCTCAGTACATTACACATGGTTTTATTTTATCTTAGAAAAATCTGGTCAGTTTTAGTTTGTATGCACGATTTCATTGACAGTAATATTAGTTTTCTTCGTAGTCAACCATTGCCCTTCTCTCTTTACCTCAACTTTGAGAAAAAAAAGACATTGTAAGTCTTGGAAAGTTCTTAGAAAAGTAAGCTGGCGCTGGAAATTGATCTGGATCTCAGGTTGGGTAAACCAATCATGTTTCAAACCTTCCCACGTGGCTACTTTATGCATGCCATGACCCACGTGCTGGTGCAATTAACACTTCATAAGCATTAAATTTCCTTGAGAATGGAATCAATGCAAATACGAAAGCTCGGTAGTATTGGTTGTACAAACAAAGAGATGATGAATAGTTTACAAGGTAAGCGATATGTTTATGACTATGTATTTAAAACATGGGACCTTTATAAGATGTAGATGAACATTGATGGAATACACATAGATCACAATGGAACGTAACTAACTATATTATATTACCTTTACCTCTGGAAAGTGTATTACTTTTGTAGTTTTATCATTGACCTGTTTACACCAATGTCAGTTATTAAACACTTGTTTGTACATTTTAAGCATATAAGCAAATATTGTATGTTATAGGTACAGTTTATTTGCTTTTTCATTAAGTTTATATAATATGCTAAACTTGATCATTTTTACACTGAACTGCATCATTATTTTGTGTACTAAGAATTTATCGATTTCTTTTAGCATCAAATATTCACATTTTTTAAGCAACAATGTCACGTATAGTTAAGCCATAACAATCTTCACTCTTAAAATTTCAAAACAGATAACTAACTGGCAAAACTACAGTTTTGCTTTTTTTTAATACATTTTCTTCTTTTTTCTCTTTTCCCAATTTTCCCTACGCTCTTCAGTGAAAACTTTATTCGAGTTGACTTCATGTAGAAACTTTGTTTAGGTACGTTAATTTTTTAAGAGTTATTGTAATGTAATAGAAAAACAGCAATTTAATGTATACGGAAGATATTTTGTTCACGTATCAAATATGAGAAATAAATAATATCGCATTTTTTTCCTCATTATAAAAGTACTTTTAGATAAATTTCTTTTTAATATCTCTTTCTATTTCAGAGTTACCATGTTCCACTTTACGCTAAACATACAACATAAATGCCTATTATTTCCGCCGAGTCTATAAAGCATTTTACATCAGGGAGTTTTCTGGCTTGGCAAGTTTTACTGTATTAGAGAATTTTATTTTTCGATTGGTTATATCATCATCTTTCGGTCAGACAAAAATAAGGAGTGAAGCCCACAGCTGGCTTTAAGTCAGCATACGACAATAGTCTTAGAGTTTGTGAATTGAATATAAGAAAAAAATATCCTCCCTCGAAAAGAAAACTACAAAGGACTGCGAGAGCGGCTCAATAAACAAATTAATTTTTCTGACAGTCTCTCTAATTTCAGAACGTTTTAAAGAAGAAATGAGCAGGCGCTCAAGTTTAGTAAAATATAACCTTCTGTTAAAATTACTAAAATCATGGAATGAGGAAAGTGCTCAGAAATTCAGTCTTTAAACATCTCTTTTATCCTTTCACATATTATGGTCTTCCACCTATGGCTTCGATATCAGCGTTCTCTTTCCAACATGCATTTGTAGAATAAAATAAAGTAATCTCTATTATTGGTCAGAATTTCATTTTATAAACCTGAATTTTTAGATCCATGTAAATATCAATGTTAACTGTTATATGACTACTCAATGTCTATTTTGATTCTTCGTATATATTTCATATTTAATATAATTTATTAACTTCACTGCGCAGGCGCAATGATACAAAATACCAAAAATAACGATAATACAAGAGTGAAACAAAAACAATTACGAACAGAACATTACTTCATTGTGCTGTTATCTTAGTGGGAATAATCTTAGATACGCGCGACGCAGTTATTCCGTGCAACACTAAGAAAATTTGTAACGAATTTGCCATCGTACAGTTCTGTACACAAACAATGTCGAATATAGAGCGAAAACTTCTGGGGGGTATTGTCTTACTGTCATGTTTCTGATAAGTTTTCTGATAAATGGAATATTTGTACTTTAACAAGTTGATTTGAACTTGCAACGAATCATCAACTAAACGCCAGGGAACAAAATATCTCAGTGTTTCTTTCTCAAGATGTTGTCTACGATATTGTGAAGTCTCATAATATTTTTTTTTTTTTTCCTGGGCAGTCCAGCAGAACTTGAAATTAAAGAATACTAGTATCTTATACTCAATATTAGTGCTTTTAAATTTATTATGGCTCAAAGAAATTAAGTATTAGATGCACAGCTCACACTCTGTTCTTTTTTCGTTCTTTTTTTTTTAATGTGCAGAAATTCACTCCTCGTTTAAGTGGATTGACCCAGATGAGCCGCTTATATGGGACTTTGTTATCAATATAATTATTTCATGTATGACTTGTAGGCTAACTCGAAATTAATATGTTTGGAGCAACGAGGTTTCAGTAAAATAATCCCTGGTCCACAAAATGAAATAAAAATGTTATTTAATGTAATGCATGGATTCCCATTCTGTCAAAGATTGAAATGAACTTGGGATCATGAAGCTTACACGGTACTCATATATTGGTTTATGCCTTATGCTCAGGTAGGGTGCTCACATTCAGTTCAAACTTAATTAGGAACATTTGCTATTACATTAAATTCAAAATTTATTAGTAACACTACTATTGCATTAAAAAGTATAATTTGGTATTGTATTTTAAAATTATGCAGCATTGCATGTTAAAAATAGTGCTTTCTTACAAAGTAAATACTTTCCTTTGCTTAATATGAGAAACTCAGTTTTATTGTGTATTATGGATGAAGAATCATTATAATAAATAGTTGTCTGCATGTATCACGAATGCATATTAGCGTCGGAAACTTTGACAAGTAGTGGTTAGAGCGAAACAGAGAGGACAAAGGTAAACAATAACAAAGATATAGCACCAAAGCAAGCTGATATAAATTATTTACCTACTCCGAAATTCATCCATGATTCGAACATTATATAGCTGTGGAAATTGGAATATTTAATTGTATTTTTTTTAATTAAAAAAATTTTTTTATGTATATAGTTGTGATTAGTAACACATATAGTAACATTATATAGTAGCGATATATGATGTTCGTTAAAAGGAAAGTAATGATCTACATATATTTATTTCATAGTATTCTTTTGTGAGTATTAATTACTAACCATCTTACATTTTGTAACATGTGAAACGTGAGTGATGCCTTGCATATAATTGGGAGACAACTGGGAAACGTCCGTTACACCTTGCAAAATTGTTACCAGGTCCCACAAATTTCTCACTGCCACGTCACCCTATAGAAACAATTGAAAATCATTAAGATTTGGTTTAACAAACAAACAAAAAACTATCATGACACTTGAGTTAAGAAATGAAATAGAACCAAATATTTAAACTTTCTACAATTATAAATAATTTCATATTAGTTCATGGGGAAAGCATACTTTAATAATAAACTGTGCTAACTTAATAGTCTTCAGGGTTGGATCACTTTCGAAGATTAGAAATTCAGATTTTCTTATGAACCATATTTTTACTTTCCCTTTCGTTATCTTTTTCCTTACCACTTTCTCTCTAATTATTTCACTTTCTATATATTTTGCGTTGCCGTTCACCTAAGAAGATGACACTGGGTCGGCGTCGAAATCGACAGAGAAAAAAATATTTAGTGATCCAACCTGGAGACTACTACAGTCAGACATTTTAATATTTTTTTTTTTTTTTACCATTAATTTTGGCTTAAGAAATGTGTTACCAGGAGTAATGATAAATTTTAAAAAACGATGGTAATAATAAATAATAAATTAAGCTTAATGACTAATTATTTAAATAATGCCTTTATATAAAGAAATATTGGCAATACAGTACTATCAAGTGGTCATATTATGTACCACGCAGTACAGGCACAGAGAGTATAATTTCATAATTAAATTTACTCATTTGCAACCCTTACCCCAGCTGTAAAAATGTTCACTGATCAATCTCTATCAAGAACAATTACCAACATAAAAAGAACACTCGAGAACGGTACTCTCCTTTGAAAATTATCAGTAATGTCTTTATGGTCTTCAAAGTTTTGATAAATTACAATAAACTTATTTCAGAAATGAAATAACCCCATGAGGAGGAAGACTAGTCGGCCCGGCGTAGGACCAACGGTTGCCCAACCTCGTAACAGTTGGGCCATCGTCGGCCCTGCACCGGTCCGACGAGTCCTCCTCATGGGGAACAAGCCAATATACGGAAAATTCAACGAAAATTGTGCGATCTTCTGGTAGAAAAATGTTACTATACGGTAGATGAGTTCTTAAATGGTGTTATCATTGGTATTTTTTTTTTCCTTTCTGTTATTTATCGGTGTCAGTAGAATTATCTGTTGTTTATTGGTATTTGATAGTCATTTATTGAAAATTGAATACGTAACTTACAAAAGAGGATGAGCCGCCAAAATAATGAATCTGATAAAATCAAAGAAAACAATCCATAATAAATAGCTTTGTGCGGTAGTTGCCATACCATACTCATAGCGATTATTACGTTACGAATTATACTTGTCTTTTGTAGTAAATGCAATATGAACCAACATACCATTCTATATTAAATCTCATATTTTTACAGTTTGGTTCTTGGTCTCTTTGTAATGTTAAGTAATCAGTTGTAATGATTATTTGTGTGAGTTAACCTTCAAGTGAAATAAATATTCCACAATGATAAAATTATCACAATTGGAAGCAAAAAATAGAACAGGTATCCAAGTGAATTTTATTTATTTATGGCCCTTAGGTATCTAAGGCTCAGGTCGTAGGTATCCAAGTGTTGAAATATTTGTTAAATATTATAAATCAGCATATGAAGTATGAAAACGGAACACTGGCGAGAATACCTATGGTAAAACAAAAACATTACTAATAAAGTTTTTTTTTTCCTTAATAAACTGATGATCAAAGAGTTGATGGAAAAATTGTTCAAATGTTTTGTGAAGTATGGGCTTGCATGGAGCGAAACAGTGAGATTTCACAAACGAAAGATAAAAGATAGAAAACTACTAAGGTACACTACAAAAGTTAAGTAGTGAAGATGTACTAGATACAGAAAGACCAACGGACTAGCTAAATTTTGTCAGTTGAGAGAGGTCTTGTGTTCAAATTCTGGTGTTTACACTTTTCTTTTCGTTTGTTTAGTATATGTCCAAAGATTTTGTTTCACAATATGATTCTAGGATGTAAATTTTTAATGTTTTGTAAGTTCCTTGTTTTTGTATTCTTTATTATTTAGGGCCTCTTCTAGATATTTTATTGACGTACAAAGTTTGGTTCTGTTCCGAATTTATTATATCTGAAACGTTGCATGTAAGTGTTAAATGTATGACTCAGTTTATGTACAAATCATATCTACGAAGTAACATAAAGGAAACTTTATACCTGTTGTTTAGGGAGAGGAGACTGTGGTAACGGAGGAGACGTGATGTCAGACTTAAACAGTCTATAAGCAGTAAAAAGATAAAGCTGTTGGGGGAATATGGAGGTAGCGCTCCATCCACAAATTCTCGACCACGGTACGAAGTGCTCAAAAGTACCAAAGATTACAGAAGTTCTCTGGTACTCAATTTGATAGGAAGCTGAGTGTACCTTAGAGCGCCAGGCATGGGAATGCTGCGAGAAATGTCTTAGTGTCCTGGCCGGGATTTGAACCCGGGCCGTCCGATTCGTAGTCAGACGCGCTATCGCCTGATCCACGGTGCTCGTGTCTATGAGCAGTACTGAATAAAATAAAGACAGAATGAAATGGTTAGAATAGTACTTACATTGACATATTATATTGAAGAGTGCAATTGAAGGTATTATTAAAGTGAAAAGAGAAAGCGGAAGAAGGCGGATTGGGGCCTCGGAATGGAGAAAGTTTAACTAACTTGGAAAGACTTGTCGCTACAAGAAAAATGCTAATTGCAATGAGTGTTATATCAAGAGAGCTGTAACTTTGCTGCCCTCGGAAACAACTCAGACAATGAGTTTCAAGTCACAGGTATTACACATTAGGAAAATATATCAAGGGTATCGTGGGGGTAGGGATGTCCATTTCTAGCGATTCTGTGCTCTATGACTCTATGACCCTGGGAAAACTGGAACTACAAAACGGTCAAAGAACGAAGGGTTAAAACTCATAAATGACCACAGTAGACAATATCACATCACATATTTGTTGAGTCGTTTAAACATAAAGAGATTCAGAAATTAAAACTTGATTTTCTCAATAAATCTGTTTTATAATATTCATTGTTTTCTCCCGACATCGCTACATAACATACGATATTCTCATTTCACCGCTACATAAACAATTGATATGTGTTTTCTTGTGTCAATCACTCAAGTTTTCAATAGATACATTTTCGTCTCATTGCCTGTAAAATTCCACCGACGATATTCCTGACAGTAACGCAACTGCTGGTGAACATAGATACCCAAGTGTTTAGAAAGAATGAACGATTACGGCTTATCTTATTATTTGTTTAAATATTGCATCATTTATGACAATGTCCTGCTACTTTTTGGTGCATTTTTTCTCCGAAACTATGCATTCTTTGCCAATGCTTACATAACCAATTTCCACACTTGAACTATGAGAAATTCATTATTGAAATAGTGCATGTATTTTTTAAATGCCCTATATGATGTGATTTGGTAGAAAAGTTTCATAAGACTGTCATCTAATAAAGTTGGCAGAAAGGACGTTTTAAGAAGACATAAAAAGAACATGAAATATGGTTGATGTCCAGTAATGAGTAACTAGACGCTGGCCCCTTTCCTCCCACATCGTTGTCCTGGCCTCAGTCGCAGTTGCCTAAAAGCCATAAATAAAAATTCAAATTCAAATTTCTATTAATGGATATAATACGTGATAGTAGAAGATCACACAAAGAAATAGAAATTAGACTGAATAAAGTGTAATCATAGACCTCATAATAGATAGACTTAGCACGCTTCCCCATGTCGGGCGGAACGAAAACTAATGGATTTTTGTTCAG
>JAGDQP010017845.1:2208-37719 GCA_022664845.1 Lepisma saccharinum | reverse complement strand
GAAACTACAATATGCTCAATTTTGTTTCTTGCTCCAACCCCTACACGTGCTGATCCAAAGTCTGCGACCATAACCAGCGTACCACAACGGATGTGTTCCAGTATGCTGTTTGTCAATGTTGATTAAATATTTAATCAAATTTCTAATTATATATGCCGCAGTCGATTTCGAAGTCCATTGATAGAAAAATTAATAGGAACAGTTAGTACTTCAAGCGCTGTAGAAGAATTTGAATTTTATTTAAGACTTTTAAGCATCTTTGACCCAGGCTGTATAAATGACAATGGAATGAAGAAAGTGGGAGGAAATGGGAAAAAAACATAGAAAACCCAAGCGCACTGCTTTTATCCACCAGAAAGCCCATATACCACGAGCTAGGAGCGAACCAGGAACGCCAGTCACCAAAGGACCCTAGGCTCTATACCGAACCACAGCGGTTCCTCGCTCTAGAAGAGGTCAACTATATTTCACTAATAAAATCAACTGCTAATTATACCGATTTCTTGTGTTATAGAAAAATTACTGGTGGTTTCTAAATATTCTAAAGTGGTTGCAATTCAGAGAAACATGCATAGTTGTTCAATGGTGAAAATGTTAAGAAGCCTGGTACCAAACATTCATCTAAAATTTATTTTCATGAGAAATCAACGCTTTTAGGGAGGGCCTCAAGATATATGTAGGAGTAAAATTTATGCTAAATGTCTTTAATTTGCCTAATATTACACTAATTTTACAAAATAGTATGAATTTTGAAGGGGAGCTCAAACCCCATGAACCCCTGTAAATGCGCCCTGTCCTGACGCCAATCACAACTTATTTGAGTGATGGACGCCAAGTAGTCGATAAAATGTACATACTATATTCATGGCGATGTTGCCAAATGTCGGACGCCGGAAGATCGTTAAAATGAAACGGAATATACAGACAAAACATATACATTGCCGACAGCAGTACACCTAGCGGAGGAAAAATGAACTACGAAAAGAATTCATCCTTCTAATTTGCTATCATTTTGGCGTCCGTTCGTGATTTTTCATTTTAGTCTGGAAACTTTGCTATGATTAAACATGTGACTTTGGAGTTTTCCGCTATTTTAGTACACAAAGGGCTTGCTAATTTATGTTTTAGAAACAGAAAAATATATACCCAAAGTGTGTTTCTAATGGTTTACAATTTGACGTCCGATATACGGACGTCAAAAGTACATGGACGTCAAGAGTAATGCTAAAACGCAATGTATGGACGCCAAAATGATAGAAAGCTATATATATATATATATATATATATATATATATATTTATTGAGAGAAAATGCCTAATGACGGATATTGGAGAGGAGGCGATACATGCTCACGACAATGACCACCATCTTGAAAGAGGCCATCTTGACTCTGCTTCAAAATTTTTAAATAGTAAGTTGGTGTTGTGATATCTTAAATTATGGTGGAATGTTCCAAGAAACCCAATGACGAAGTTAGTTTTCACATAACTGTAGTTCTGTAGAACAAAATGGCACGTGAAATTGACGTGGAGAATGTGCGACTGTGCATATCGAATTATAAAATAATATTTTCTGTTGAAACAGTTTAAGGAACGAAAAACAAAAATGCTACAGAAGAGGTGCCGCTATTTTGGGTAATATCGTCACTTTGGAACCAGAATATACTATGTCCACTTCAGCTACTTTGGAGAAAAATCAGTTTTGAAGTTTAAAGTTCTATTTAAGGCCTGTATAAATAAAATTACATTTCTAAAATTTCTAGGTCGTTCTGTAAGATATTATTTTTGGGGTTCATGCCCTTCAGTACAAGGTCTTTGACTGCAGTGTTAACTCAATTTTGCCAAAAAGTGGACATAGCACCTTTTGGTTCCAAGGCGACAATATGATCGTGGTCGTCTGGGTTTCTTTCCTTCAACTCTTTCAACAGTAAATGTTTGTATCAAGAAATGTGTACAGCAATGTAGATTAAATCTAGGCTAGCAGTTTTGTTTTAAAGAATCTTTCTTTTTCGTGTTTTCGCATACTGCAATTTCTTCGTGGGTCCAGTGCAAAATACATTTTAACTTTCAGTAGAGATATAGAAATATTAATCAAATTATTTTTCACAAATATCTTTTTAATGTGCAATTAACGATGATTACATTAAATTCTAATGAATTCACATTACTTTCGCAATCACATACCAAAACTAGCTTCCAGTATGCATAAAATATTGGCAAGTATTTATAGCTATAATAGTTGGCAATTGCGAATACTATTAACACATCATAAATATACAATAGTATGTTTTAAATTTTGTATAAGACTCTGCCTTGCAAAAACACGTTTGCTAATGCGTTCAGAAAGGATGAGATAAAACCAAGTGAGAATTCCATTTCATACGACTTCATACCCAACTTGTTAACAGGAGACGTGAGCTTATTTTTGTATAATTTTGGATGAAAATACTTCCTTATTGTGCTAGAACGGAACGGTAAATGAACAATTAACTTCCAGTCTGTGTGTAATTGCAATATTTATATTTCCGTATGATATGGAATTTAAGCCGGTTATTCATATTCCTTTCATTTGTGTGTATAAAAAGATTAGACCTAAAGAGAAACACCATCAATCAATCGTCTTCATTCAATAGAGGTGCTCCAGCTAAATACAAGAATGAAACTTTGGGTAAGTTCACGAATTATGATAGAACGAGTGAAGTATAACTACGTTAGCTTAGCATTCACTTTTGTTCTCTCAGGTCTGTATGATTTATCAGTCAGTTGTAAATCAAGTATTCTTTTCCAACGCAATCAGTCCATTAATACATTGTTTTTCTTAATGACTGTAAATTGTTTATACTCCACGACTAATTGCTTTCTTAAAACTTGGTTTACTTGCAATGATTGTAAGATATTTAGATCTTCCGAACAGATTTCTGTTAGCTTCGTCTCCAAAGTCTCCTCACGGTGTTTAGAGCATTTTTTTCTCCGTTGATTACAGCGAGTTTTAATAAATCTTCTAAACTAATTTATTTGATAATTTTCACGTGCTAATTTTATAATTTGTACATCTTCCTACGATTTTAGTGTCATCTGTGTTTACACCCTTATATGGAAGATGTTACCAATTACATTTTTTTTAAAATAATAAAGACATAAATTGCAAAAGAGACTTCACACTTTAAATTTATTGTGAGGACAGCACAACCATTAACATCGTTTAAATATACTAAACTAATGCTTACAATATTAGTTAGTATTTTTACCTTGAGATATTACGGTCTGAATGCGACAAATATTGTTCAGTTTGTGCAAAGATCCTTCTTTGGCAGTTTACAGGTCACTCCAGATTGAACAAGATCATAATTGTATTCAGCTTTCTATTGCCAAAGCTCTTATACACCTAAAGCCGTATTCAGAAACGATTTTGAAGTGACTAACTCTGTACTAACGAGTTATTAACAATCTTTTAACACTGGTAGTCACTCGTTAGTACAACGCTAGTCCCTAAAAACAAAAGTTTCTGAATGTGTCAGAAGTGATGCGAGAAGGGTGCAAACATTATTATTTCTGTTAATAATTTAATATTATTATTTTTACTTTTACATCTAATTAAAATTCTACTGTTTCCTTTGCTTCTCATATCTTAGTGCTACTATTTTCACGTTCGATTCCCCAGTAGGGTTAGTTAATTTTTACTTTGCTGAGCACGTTTGAAACTAATGAATTTGAATGTTTGTTGATAGAATTTATTTCTCCCTCTGCGTACTGCTTTTCAATTGTACCTTTCTAATGCTAAGAGGTAGTAATACTAGCTCATTGTATATTCGTAGTTTTCTCCAGACACTCCTCAAATGAGAATTAGTAAATTATGTAACTACAAAATTAGAAAATATGACTAATTAAGTAAGATTTGTTGACTCGTTAATCATGCAACATAAAACCCAGAAGGGGGACTTGTCGAACCTTATCGTCATGATACTTAACTTCTAAGTCGTACTATACAGAGTGTCCCATAAACAAGAGCGAAAAGACATTCGGGTTATTCCATATCAAATCAACTAATAGTCTGGATCTTGAAGTCTCGAAAATTCAATTCTTTTTGGTACATAAGTAGTACTAATGATAAGGATGAAAAATACAAAATTTCATATTTTTGTCACTTTTTGTTTTTGAGTTATATACATTGTTAAAAATAAAGACAATCGACTGACAGTTTTGAAACTTAAAAGCCCGAAAAAAAACTAGACCATCTTACTTGCACCATTCGTTTTAGATTTTCAAAAGCTGTAATTTAATATATTACTAGACTTTATTGGACCAATTTTTATATTTAAAAAAAAAACACACACACACACAATTTGTTTCTTGAAAACTCAAAATCGATATTTTTAATTATTTAAAGAATATATGTTCAATGTGCTTCTGATTAGAATGTATGTGTCAAATTCCATGATGGTATTCCAAAGGAATCATGATGGGGAAAAATTCTAACAGAAGTAGACCTACACGATCACTTATGCATAACGTGTATAATGAGCTTAAACGGCAGTACTCATAATGGCTTTAAGCAAAGTAAATTTAATTGGTTAAAATGTGACATACAGTATCTTCATTTGAGTTCTATTTAGAACAAGTCGAGCCACCGTAGTTCAGTGGTAGAGCATTGGCGCTGTATTTGGGAGGTCGTGGGTTTGATCCCAGCGGCCGACCATCCTGATTGATATTTTTTTAGGTGTTTTCCTCAGCCATACCAGGCAAATTACATCTTCAACAAAGGTCCTAGCCGACACCTTCCCGAATCCTCTCCCCTATCTCGCCATGAGCCTTAGATGCCTAAAAGCCATAAATATAATTCAAATTATAAATATTGTAGAACAAACCTAGTAAAAACTAATCAGTCCAGCATGATCTCGGAATTTTAAAAAGGTAATAAGAATTATTATTATGAAATTATTTAGCTACAGACTTATAGTGTAAATGTGGTAGGTATCGACCAGGATCTATGTTGAAGGTATCATCTCGACATTTGCATTGTGTAACTGAGGGAAAACCCTGAAAGAACTCTCAGTCAGGATGGTAGGCCGCTGGGATCAAACCCACGACCTCCCGAATACTACGCCAATGCCCTACCACTGAGCTACTTCTGCTCGCTTTGTTCTACAACTAAAAATGAAGATAATGTCACATTTTAACCAGTTAAATTTACTTTGCTAAAAGCCAATATGCGTACTGCCGTTTAAGCTAATTATACACGTTATGCATAAGTGACTGTGTACTTCTGTTAATAAAAAATTGAACATGATCCCATTGAAATACCATCATGAAAATTGGCACATACATTCTAATCAGAAGCACATTCAACATATTGTTTTTTTCAAAACAGGTTAAAAAATTTCAATTTTGAGTATTGTCTTATTTTTAGAAAATCTAAAGATTGATCTAATAAAGTCTAGTAATATATCGAAGTACAGCTCTTGATATTCTGAAACGATTAGTGAACGTTTGAGCTATATATGACAAATAGGTTTTGAGTTTCGAGCTTATAAAAGTGCAAAACGCCTCAAAAAAACATGAAATTTTGTATTTTTGATCATATTGATGCATAGAACGCAATTACCAAATGTCACACATTTTGTAAAATCTAAGGTCCAAAATTATTTTTTATTGGTTGATTTGACCATTGCTTTTGATCTGATAATTATTCAATTTGGTATTCTAATATATTAATTAATTTTCCTGTCATCATTCAACCAAGAACGATCTTAATAGTTGTCAGTAATCAACTTATTATAAAACTATGAACGTTAGCTTTGAGAATAGTATTTTCATTGACAACACTTTAAAAAGATCGAGGTGAACAATACCAAATATGTACTTCTGTAGTGACCGGAGTAAGCTATAGTGTATTAACCGTCTATACAAAATCTTTACTTTATGCACTTCTGAACAATTTAATTTCACATAGAGTATAAAAGTGGTTACTTTACTGAGGAAAAATTGAAGGCTTTTTGACTAATAATAATTGCAATATCATTAGTTACATTAGAGTGTTATATTTACTACTTACTAACACATCAGAATTAATTCATCGTCAATTAACTAATGACAACAGAAAGTTATCCCTGATTTTAAAGGCCTGTCTGAAAAGTATCCGACCTTATTTTATTCTGATGAAAGTAGTGAACTTTGGATGTTAATATTCCATACAGAGATATCCTTTATGCACATGTCTGTTGGCTGCCGTGATCTTCATTTGTTTCAGCATCCGTTAAGTAGTAAGTGTATAGGGGCGTGTGTTTTTTTCTTCATTGCAGTTCCATTTTGGGCAAGTGACAGGGCGTGAGAAACAACGATACTACATCAAGTTGTCAAGCAGATATAATACGTAAGATTCAACAAGCTTTTGGCGACGATATTATTGGGAGTACACAACTAAAACAGTGGTACATCAGGTTCAAAGAAGTCCGCACGTCGGCGAAGACTAACAAGCATTCTAGGAGAGTGGCAAGCGGAGACTCGTGTTGTGTATCCCGAATGCGTGCCAGAATGACGAACAGTTACGGAGGAATATCTTTTCGCTCTACGTCGCAAACGTGATGCAGTTCGACACAAAATGTCAGGCTTTTTAACGAAACTGGCATCTGTATTAGGATAACGAGTCAGCCCATAGCTCGTAGCTGGTCCATTTTTTCCTGGCAAAGAACGGTATTCCTGTTGTATACCAAGCTTCACACTCTATGGGCATTGGATCGTCTGGCTTCTCAATAAAGTCAAACCGACACTCGAAGGTACCCGCTTCGACGTGTGGCGCCTGCGTTCATTGCATTCCCAAAAGAGGTATTCGATATATGCTTCCAGCAATGGCATGAACGTTTGGTTGATTATGTGGAAGCTGACAGGTCCTAATTAGTAGGTGAACTGAACTACATCAGTCATGTAGTTTTATTTTTCTGACCTATGGTCGGATACTTTTCAGACAGATCTTGTGTTGTTATTTCTAATCTAATTAACCATGTGAAAATAATATTTCCTGTAAAATTTCTAAGGAAATGTTTTGGTGGTATTTACTCTCCGTAAAAGTACCAAATATTTTTTCTATATAATTCGGTTACTTCAAAGAGCACAGGACCAGTTGTATACACATTTTGAACTATACTAAAACATTTTCTCAGCTTCAACGACAGCATTTTTCCTTCTTTAAAATATTGTCATTAATTTCTAAATTATGCAAATATTGACTTCAGTCTCGCTAATGAAACCATTGTATATTTATCTGTTTCAGACCTTCATTTTTGTCCTCGCAATCATTTTTGCAATTGTAGACGCCTATGTCAACTATCGTGCAACAGAGCAGCACCCGGATGAATTTGAACCTCCTGATCTTCAAGGCAATCCTGAAAATCCGTTCGCACCCAATCCACAAGGACGTCAAATCGTTTCCGAGATCCAGAGGGAAATTGCATCAGGCCTTGTTTCTTTAACGAGAAATGCTCCAGCTCCGCCTATTGGTATGCCGACTCCGCCTCTAACTTCAGCACCAGTTAGGGAACCTGAATTTGAACAGGGATTTGCAGTACCACCGATCGATCGACCACCTATTATTCTAGTAAGTAATGGTGCATATCCAACAACAAATCGTCCGTTATCATCTGGTAGATTTTCGTCAGATTCAAGGGAGCGAGGTAGAGGGGAAGCTGTGAGGATTAGTCAATCTGATTACAATCCCACAAGAGTTCGTCCAACGTTTTCGTCATCTATTAGACCTGATTCTGCTGTTACTTATGAAGAAGAACGTGCGCTTAGAGGCAATCTAAGAGGCTCTTCAAGAAAACCTGCAACGTTTGTTGCTAACGAACTAAATCCTGAAATCACAGACGACAGAGGTGGTTCTGTGAGAATTGGACAGTCCCGTTATAAATCGAACAGAGTCTATGGATCAAGAGTTCGTCCTACAGCTTCATCAACTACTACACTTGCACCATTCATATATGAACAAGGACGTGAATTTGGAAGCAAACCAAGGGGATCTACACGACGTCCTACAACATTCGATAATAATGAAGAATGGACTTACAATAATCAGATTACTGACGACACAGGTGATGCCGGGAGATTTGTGGAATCTAGTACCGATTACGAAAGGTTTTCTCGTATAAAGTCTCGTCCTACTTCGACCAATGCTATATCTACTAGCTCAACTACATATGAACAAGAAAGTACACTTAGAGGCAATCCAAGGGGGTCTTCAAGAAGACCTGCAACATTTCGTCACAACGAAAAATATGCTTTTAATAATCAGATAACTGAAGATAGTCGTGGCCAATCAGTTAGCGACTCCAAACGATTTTCTGGTGCTACGTTTCGTCCCTTCTCTTCAACTAGAATACCGACTAGTTCTGCAATATATGAACAAGAAGGTGCACCTGAAAGCAATCCAAGAGGGTCGTCGAGAAGACCGTCAACATTTCGTCACAAAGAAGAATGGGGTTTCAATAATCAGATAACTGAAGATAGTCGTGGTCAGTCAATTAGCGATTCCAAACGATTTTCTGGTGTAACATTTCGTCCTTTTTCTTCAACTACAATATCGACAAGTTCTGAAATTTATGAACAAGAAGATACATCTGGAGGCAATTCAAGAGAATCTCCAAGAAGACCGACAGCATTTTCTTCTCACAAGGAATTGTCGTCAAACAATGAGTACGTTGAAAGCACAAGCGAATATGTGAGAGTAGGGCAATCAGGTATCAATTCCGAAAAGTTTTCTGTTCCTATTTCTTCAACTACCAGGTCATCTACTGCTTCTACGTTTGAGAAAGAAACTGAACTCGATGGAAACACAGTATCTGCAGAGGAAGTTGCAAATTATCTTGATAATGAAGAACGTCCTATAAATCCTCAGGTTAATGAAAGTGATTCTTCAGAAACCAACCATCTTATATCAAGTCAAATATCGTCTTCTACGCAAACATCTTTAGACGGATCGTTGCCTGACCAGGACGAGATTTTTGTTACTAGTCCCGGAATACTTCCTGGATCTGAGACTTGGACAGAAAGCTATCATTTCGATAGTATAATTACATCGCCTGCTACTGTTGGAGACGTTTCAACGGATGACTCTCCTTCTGCTCAACTGAATACAGGTGGGTCGTCTATCGATGCTAATACTAACTTAAGGATAGTTTCGGAAATTGCTAGTCCTAACGTAGCTACAAATGTTTCTCCGGGAACCGAAACAGTAATCAAAAACTTGTCCAGTGAGCTTAGAAGACCACCTGTTACAGAAGATGAATCGGCTCCGGTGTTGATTTCGGAACAACGAAGATCAAAAGGACCATTTGATGGATTTCACACTACTTCTAAATTTGCTAGTACTAGTTCAGAAACAATTGGTTCTTCTGGATACGATACAGTAGAAGACAATTCCAATGTTAGATTACCCTCTGCCCTCGATGATGTGTCAACTGAAAGATCATATTCCATACAACAGAGCTTAAATGAACTAACTGATGCAGTTACCCCTAGTTCAGAGGAAGTTTCCAGCTATGACAACTCTGCAGGAGGAATCGAAATAAATTATAACGCAAGCAACGATGTTATGGAACCTACTTTCGACGAAGTGCTTCCACGAGAATCGTCATCTGAATTGCCGAAAACAAACGAATCACTTTCTGATGATCTCGTATTCTCCGATGGAACTTCTGGGTTTTCTGGTGCTGACTCTGGATGGGGTAATCGCGTAATAAGTGATAAAGATAACAGTGATGTTCCAAGACCTTCGGCTGTTGATCATCAAACAAATATAGGATTGTCTTCGTTAGATCAACACTTCGATCAATTGTCTACTGGTAGTTATACTACACCAAGTGGAGTTTCTGAAAATGACGGCGTTGACTCTGGATTATTTACATCTTCGGATTCACAAACAACGCTAAATACGAACGATCACAATATAAGATCTCCAGATCAAAGTGATGTAATCAGTGAAGGATCGCGTTCTTTACAACAAAACCCAAAATATGATGTTAGCTCTGGATCATTTACGTCTTCGGATTCACAAACAGTAGCAAATAATAACAATCACAATAGAATATCTAATTATCAAAGTGATGTAGTCAGTGAACAATTGCCTTCTTCGCAACAAAACCCTGGTGGATCACATACTCATAGCCACAGTAATTCTGCTGAAGTTTCTTCAGCTGTGAATCCTATTGGTAATGGGAGTAATGTTGCTGCAACCCAAATCACAAACCAAAATCTCGGTAATCCCATCACAAGACCTTCAGCTCCAGGAAGTAGTGTTTCTGAGATAATGACTCCCAATATTGCTAACAACGCCACATCGCTGATCGGTAACACACTTGGTTTCCCAGGAGGTTTTACCAGTGCACTTGCATTTGCCAATCTTCCATCAGGACTTGTTGGTAGAACAATCGAACGAATTGAAAGAATAGAGAGAATACGAATTCAGTAAACTTTATTGCATACTTTTATTTTTTTTAAAAAAGACTGTAATTCATTCTTTAAAAATAATTTATATTACCTATCAAACAGCTGAGAACTGTATATTTTTTATAAATGTGTTACTATTTATTGTTTGAGAATGAATTTGTTCCTTGTGTAATAAAATATTTTTTGTAGAAAATATTACTTTCAAGCGTTTCATTTAAAATTTGTCGATCTTCCTAATTCTGATTACTTAATAATACTGAGGATATATGGGAAACTAAATTTTCTAAACAAAATGATAGTTAACGATTCTTAATCTTGTTAGTAAGATATGAAAACTTTTATGTTGTTTTTGATCTTATTTTGAGACATTTCGGATGGTGAGTATCATTTATTAATTGTAAGACTACGAGTACTTACAAACATAATGATAACAATTCAGATAACAATAATAATAATAAGAAGAAACATTTAAAAATGTATTTGTGTGCTTCTATCAAATACTTTGCTCTTTGAGAATAAGACATCACTATACATTATTTATCCCAGAATATGTACAAATATCTGTTTCTCCATATTAAGTATTGATATCAAAATATATAGTAAAATATGAGTTGCCTAGTTTGTTATGCATTATTATGTTTAGATAGAAAAAGTAAACTGTGTCCATTTCTCTTATATAGCAGACAACAGAACATGAGTAGGAAAACTATACGAACATTTAAATTAAGACTTATTCCAAACGACTAGTGCATAACAAACAGTTGAGTGAGAAGGATACCATATAATAACCCTCTGAGACACATTCTTCTACGAAATTTGCATCTTGGTTTGCAATGGCTAACGTGTGTGTTACCATAACACTATAGCACAGCACCATCTAACGCTTCTTGCCACATTATATGAAGAGTCTTGCAATGAAACAATTGATATTTCCTCCATTATTAGGCCTAAGGCTACAATATCGAAGAATAGTTTTGCTCTTTTATTATCCCTATGACCTATCGCACCAATTGTTAAAACTCTGTTCAATTCCTGAAGATCACTTCACCAGTGTCTAGTTTTAAAACGAAGCCTGTGGTTTAAGGTGGTTTCAGAACCACGTGTGTCTTCATCTAGAATGGATTACACTGCCCTTTTTTTACAATATTAGAGACAAAACCACTCAGTCCTTTTCTCTTCGAGGAATACAGTTACTGCTACTACTACTACTACTTAATACAAAAATTAAGGGACAAATCTAAAATTGCTTAAATGAAAATAGCTAATTAGTTCCTGTACTAGTATGTGGCTATCCGCAGAATTTAAAACCTCCATAATAATTCTGGTCTTCTACGGGCGTTCTCCCTTGTACAAATTGCATTTTACATCCTTTCCAACACTGATACACTATATGACAATTCTAAATGTGCAACCTGCTTTAATCTAGCGGAAATAAGATACAACAGCAGGTAACGATTCACAACTGTACAAGGCACTTTGCTTGCCGCATGACCCTTGTACATTGCGTCCATAACTGTACCGAGTTTCAGCTTCAAGTGCATTACAAATCAATCATACATAACTATGGAACCACCTTTACACAGTTACATAATTTAACACTGGTGGGCGGAATATGTACGTATATCTAGATTTTCTAACCATAGTTGGCGTCAGTCTCTGTTATCAACTAGAGCAGTGGTTTTCAATCGCCAAACTATTGTACCTATCATCGACAAATTAATACATTAAATTATTTATTAGTTAACGACAATTCAAAATTGAAAATAAAATTTAGTTTTCCTTTCCAAAATAATTAGAGACTGAATATGTGCTGTTATCTTTTGAAAGTCAAGTCTGTATTAAGGTACCATTCGTATAAGCCCTGACAAATCCGAAAACTTAAAAAGCCGGAAACCATGCCCAAATACATCTCTGTCTGGCTACAAAACTACTCCTTTTTCGGCCTCTTCCCGATAGACAGCTGGTCGAGTCCATTTGCCAAATTCCCGCCAATTGCCAACCTTATATCACTGCTTTGGTGAAACAATTCCAATATATGATTTGATATGTTTAAATATACTAAATAAACTGTTCACGAACAAACGTGATCCAGTGGGGACTGGTGCCCCTGAACCATAATTTGTTAACTTGAAATGTTCCACTATTTTGCTGTCTACAAATACTACCAACAGGAAGGAACATCTACATTAACAACAATACATCATCCGTACATTTTCTAGAAAGGCAATTCGGTTTCTATTGGGTGCGGAAAAACACAAACCGTAAAATTCAGTGTGTCCTTCAGGACTCATAAAACAGATGGTTCAGTCTTGCGCTCGATCTTGCACCACTGTAGTACTTCACCAATAATAGTAGCAATAGTGCTTCTATTACTACTGCTACAAATGTGTCCTCGACTTGAATATCTACTGAGAAATTATAGTAGTTAGATGTAGTTTTTACTTTACGGGGTTGTTTTCATTGTGGACTCTGTGGTAACTAATTTGTACGGTATTGTTAGCAATATACAGATAGAAAGAAAATTGTTTCTTAAAAGTTTGCTCAGAACATGAAGGTATTTGTTTTGATCTATCTTTTTATGACATTTAAGTAGCTACTTACTCATGCTGTCAAGAAGGTATTAATGAGGTCTGTTAACTTTTATCACATAGTGGTTAGCTGGAAGAGTGTTAGCTTTCCAAACGGAGCAATCATCTATCATCGGTTCAAATCCGATTAAGTGTGGAATTTCGTTGTCATAAGTCCTCGTTAACAGCAGAATACGAATTTCTCTTAATTTAATGACTACTCGGAAAGAATACGCAGCATGAATGCTGCAAAAAGTGAGACGAATCACACATTTTGGAAGGTACTTTTCCTCTTTCTAACAAAAACCATAGCTGTTAGGACCACAGAGTTACAAAATTGTGGAAGCAGAGCAGACAATAAATTAGACCTCTCTGGTAGAACATGTATTGGTTATAGGCCATCATCTGACTCCCCGCATAGGAATTCATAGAACTCGTAAGTGACACTTAGGTAGATGGCATACAAACAGATGTGGTTCGTCCTAGGTCTATGTGTTTCGTGTGTTGGAAGAAAAATATGAGTGGATGACACAGAAGGTATTGCATTTTGGCTGTCAAAATTGTTAATGAAATGGCCCAATTCAGTAATGTGTCCCATAATAAAATGAAACCATCGTTTTACAAAATTGGAGCTAGTGGACCTGTTATTACCTCAACATATCTATTCAGTTAACTAAACCCAAATAATTAAATATGCTAATCAGCACATGGACTTAATGAAGGAGAATTAATATTGTGATTCCCAACGAACTTAGTTTTATTAACAATATGTTGCTAGTTTATTATTTCTAGTAACAGTGGCTGAAGTTGTAGGTGGTAGTAGTAGCAGTAGTAGTGCATCGTACATATTCACCAAAATAAGAAGTAACAACATTCTAAAATTTAATTGATATTCGGAAAGTACCTAATTAACCTTATAAAGATTTTTATGTATATAACAGCAAAAAATGGTAATAGTCTGTGCTCACTAAATTATTAAGTAGAAAAAATCATTTAAAAAATCTTTACGTTTCCTAAACAATTCGTTCCCTTATTTTAAAAAAAACATGTTTCCTAAACAATTTGTACTAAAAAGTAAAAAAAATGTTTATGCATGAGTAAATATAAAAGCACGTGGCTCGTTTTCATATACAATTACTCTATAAATTTTTTAATTGACGTGCCCCATGATTTTCTTTTTAGTCATACATAAACAAAATTATTTTTTACTATTTAGTACGAATTATTTAGGAAAAAACTGTTTTTAAAAATATTTTTTATTAAATTTTTAGAGTTATTTCAGTGTTCGGATACTTTTTCTGAAGCTAATGTTTTGTTATCCAAATCCTAAAGTGGTCTGCAACCAGTAAAACCCAAGTTCACTGCAGATAAGTATTTATTTTAGGATAAAAACTCCATACTAAAGAATATCCTTTTAAAATGTGTAAAAAAAACTATGAAAATAACCATTGAATACTGTACTCTCATCCGGCTTATGTCGCTGTGCAAAATTTCACCATTGTAGAACGTCGGAAACAAGTTAGCGTTGCAAGTATGAGGACACCACGAACCATTATGAACTAAAGAAATGAATGTAATAATAGAACAAGTAAGTCATTAGTATTAATATTTGCACTTTATGAGAAAAAAAATACTGATTTTTTCTGTGATGTATTAAATACCGACCTTTTCATAAGTAAAACCTCTAATAACATATCTATTGGCATTGAACGATGAACCAGTAAGCTATTTATGTTTCCTGAGGAATTCGCGAAGACCGTGCCATTCACTTGCATCCTATATAAGGAAGGTTATAAAAGCAAGTACATTCCATATTACTAACTTCGTGTATTGAGCTCTCCAGCTGCAGTAGAAACAGGATGAAACTGCAGGTAAAAACACAAGAAGTTCCTTTCGTTCGAAGTTAATTGAAACTTTGAATATTTATTAATTTTAATTTACAATAATTTTAGTATATTTTCCAGTAACTGAACCTACTCGTTATTACTTTAAGTTCTCACTGTGTCTGTTTCCATCAATTTAATAAACATTTTTATATTTAATTTGTGGGCTCTTAGCGGCAACTCCTCAAGTAAATCAAAGCGAAGCCTTTATAACATTCTAACACTACAGAACGTCTGAGCCATAACGTCCTTCGGCAAGCATTCTTGTAGGAAAAGAGATTCTGAAGAAAGCGACCATATCTTCTATAACAGGTATCATTCCTCTATGTGGCTCACTAAAACACTGGGAAATAAGATCGAGGATTGTTTGAAGAGACCATCTCAAACCTACGCCATATTTCAATGCCTATTGGAAGTCACTGAGTCTAATCATTGATCCATGGGGTGATGAGCACATTTGGCCTCTTGTTATCAGACTGTCCATTCGAAAGCGGGAAATATTTATTACATGTTCAATACCATAGATTTAAAATAATGATGTCCTGTTCAGCTAAGACTTTCTTAGGTGTATGACCGCAGACACCCATCCTCATTTGGAGTAATCTTAGCGTTTAAAATAACGCACGTGAATATTACTAAGATATTATATTTTTGAAGACCTCAA
This sequence comes from Lepisma saccharinum, assembly GCA_022664845.1. Lineage (NCBI taxonomy): Eukaryota > Metazoa > Arthropoda > Insecta > Zygentoma > Lepismatidae > Lepisma > Lepisma saccharinum. The sequence continues at coordinate 22,169 of JAGDQP010017845.1, read as the reverse complement.
ATCCGGTTTGCCTTACACCAAGATACAGATGTAGGCCTACTCACATCTACAGACTGAGTTTGTCTCAAGTGATACTCATGCAATAATAATAACCAAAATTTGAAGAACCTAAAAATACACGGTTTACTTCAAAATTCAATGTACTAACTGACAGAATTGATTTTCAAATAAAGCAAGCAACAAATAACACTTCAGGTTCTTTCTGTCTGAAAAAGATAGGAATCAAGTTGTAGGGAAGGGTTTCATATGATAACCTTAGAGAAAGAAGAAATAATTTTTGGTAAAGTCACCAGAGTAAGTTAACACTCTGGTATTAAATTGAATAAGTATTAAATTGTTCAATATTCAATAGTATTAAAATGTTCTACTACAATAGTATTAAAATGTTCAATATTAAAATATTCAATATTCAAAATATGCCCTTCGTCAAAATCATTTGCATGAAATTTAACGTCAGAGTCACTCACAATTTACAAAACCAATGTCATATAGCCGAAAGCATCTACAAATTAATTGATCGTTTTCTTCCAATATCCTTACATCGATTTTGTTCCAATATCATTCCAGCTTTCGGAAATATACTATCTTCGGACTACCATCCAAAAAATTCCCTAACATTTGTATAAAAGTGAATCATGAGGATGATATTTTCGTGGTGCCGGATTTGTTAATTGTTCCACAAAAAACGTAAGGCAAAAGTAGGTAAGATTTGTAATTAGAGTTGAATTACAATTTATTTTCTGTATTACAAAGTCAGGTAAATTCAGATAAGTTAATAATATACGTTAAACAAGATATTCCTACGGTACATAAGGATATAATGTAATCATTACAGCATTTCGATTATTGGTTGTCGTTTAATTCCAAGCTAAATTAGTTTCACAAGGAAGTAATCTTGTCAGTAGTAGACACCAAGTGCAATTAGATTTTAACAACATAAAGCACACACGCTCTTCCATATCTTATGTTAATAGATTTATCGAACCAGACAACATATTTAATGTAGAGAAGGTTTTGGTTGAAGCAAAGCCTAAAACTAAATAAGATTGGGCAGCGGTGGTTAAATGGTATAGTGCTCACCTCTGGTGCTAGGAGCCGTCGGTTCGATCCCTGCTGATACCATGTGGACTTTGTGGTGGACAAACACCGTGTGGATGGGGTTTCTCGGGGCTCTCCCGTTTCTTCCCACTTTCTTCATTCTACCAATTCATCTCATCATCATCCATCCGACCTGACCCAAAGTTGCCTAAAGCCCTTACAAGTTAAATTCAAAATTGAAATTCAATAAAGAAGATTTTGTGATGAGTTAACATTCGGAAAATTAGAAAAAAGTATAAAAATCTGGATAAAGTCGAAACAATTATTGAAAAAGAGAAACAGGAAAAGGTAAATCACGTTTCTCAAGCAAAGCCGATAGAATGTCATTTTTGTGATACTTCCATCGATGTTCTGTACACTGAAAGTAAGTAGTAAAATTCTAATTAAAAACAAAAACAAACACAGCAGTGCAGGGGTCCATAAATCGTCGTTCCCTGTTCTGTTTAGTGAGAGCAGGAATGGGGAGTGGGAGTGTATCCCGAGTCAGGAGCGGGAGAAAAGCATATTATTTCGTCATGCGTGCTGTTGATTCGAGATCACGGAGTGCGAAAGTTAAATGTGAAAATTGTAATACAATGCATAAAGTACTGAGTTCCAAAGCTTCTCTAATTCGTCAGTGGATACAAGATTTTAAAAGCTTCACAACTTATGTGAATTTCTTCTGTTAACATTATATGCTGGGACTGATTTAAAGGAGGATTTCGTGGGGTAAGGAAGACCTCCATGTTAACTTTGAATTGTTATAGCGTTTGACAAGGACGCCTGCCACTAAAATTTTTGTATAGTAATCAGTTCACTATGCTTCATCGATTGGCACATGTCCCGTTCGAATAAACGATTCATGATTTATGACCTTGACTTGTCAGTATAATGTAAGACAGTACAGGTGACAGTGGGTATAAGTGGTATAACTTTAACCCATCCCAGATCAACCAAAAGAACATGTCAAAACACCTCTTCCCACATAGAAAGTGTACTTTTTTTTTCGCTTCGAAAACCTTAAAATAAAGTAGTTTAAGTTCTACTTGTGGTAAACTAGTAGACAGTTAGAGTTTAGACATTTATTTCTCCATAAATATAATAGTCACTTGGTTCGTGCACTTTGGTGTACACTTGAGTGCTATAAAGATTTTCATTTAAAATGAAAAAATGTAATGCTGTTGAAACTATATAATTATTATACATTTTATTTTAAGATACTATTTTTTTTTCGTGCCTAATTTCATATTTTTAGGTGCCAATTTTATGTACCTAAAACCTAATTGTGACGTTTTCCACCACATATTTGTAAAGTACAGTCGATGTTCTGAGATATAATTTGTTACATGTAAAAAAGAAATGATTGTTGTAGCCTGTCACTTTAAGTAGATAGTGTTTTATTATATTTTCCTGAATTGATGATAAGAAGTTCGTAAGAGATGACTGAGATGTTCTAAATAGCTCTTGGATAGAAACAGATGTAAAGAAAGCAGTGGATTGCTAGATTTGAATAGGAATACTGGTCTATGGTGCATGATTAATTGTTGTTAGGTAGTTGCTGTTATGTAGTTAGTCATAATTGTTGCTCATAGTTGATGGTAAATCATTAATAAAATTAGAAACCTGAAGCAAAGACTATTTTGTAGAATGTCTCTAGTAATAGATGAATGTTAACACTGCCTTGTAATTAGGAAGTCCCTGTGTGATATTTGGTTGCGACGCAAGTGTTTCGGAGCCACTTTAAACTGCTGACCATGCTTCGGACATTATCTTCATTGCATGGAAGGGAATAACAAACTACCATCAGCTTACTTTGCCTAGAAAACTTCGAGTCATAGACTTACCTTCGGGAAAAACACTCATCATCACCTATAATCTTAACTCTGAGCTTCTATGAAAGCTAAGAAAATTCTTTATGGCTGAAGTATATATTTTAATCTATAAAGAATTAAATTCCCCTAACCTTAATTAATTTTTCATCAATAAATTGAAAACTTCCTAAAATTGTTATTTTGCAAACTGACATTTCGAAATGATTATTGCTACACATGTTTTAAGTATTGATTTTTATGGTTTTATATTAAATATTTTTTTACTTTCTTCGCAGAGCTTCATCACTGTTATCATTGCTGCAGTAGCAACAGGACAAGATTTTTCTGTTGGTGATTTCAAGACGACAGAATTAATCCCGGGCAGTACCTCAGGATCTTCCAGTGTTCCTAGAAATAGCATTATAAATGTCAGAGCACGTGATTTCTTTACAGAGGTTCAAGGACTACCTTTCAACGTGCTCTTTGGTAGGAACCTACCAACAACTGTAGGAACACAACAACCTATCAGAGAAATAGGACCAAATCGAGAATTTATTGGACCTCAAGTTTCTGACCTACAAGCAAGAATTCCGTTAGTTCGTATTGATAGCAATATTCCACTTAACACAAGAGTCGATTCGGATCAATTCCCACCTCAAAATAGAAATATAAACACGGGGAACGGCATTGTTCTTATTAGACATGAAAGACCAACTGACAATAGAGAACACTTAAATGGGCCAACTGATCCAGTCACCACGAGTCCGACTTCATATATTTCCGTTTCTGAAGAAGATCGCGCAATTCAATCTTCTTTCAATTATGTAACTCTTAATACCAGTGGTTCTGATCCCTTTCCAGTCAATCCACAAAGAACTGTAAATCTTCAAATCTTTAATGATTCTTCTCAAATAATTCCCTTTGCAGCTACCACTGCCGAAGAAGACACGTTGTCCATCGAGGAGCAAAACAAGAGAGGAGAATCAGGTGCTGGTGATACTTCTGACTTAAGCAATAGCAGAACAACAACCGAATCTGTAATGCAACAAGAAAGAGGACAGATCAACATTGAAGTCACAACTTTACCACCTACACCTGTTGTTGTTACGCCAATCACAGAAAAGGATGCAGTTTCTAACGTTGATATCCCAAGATCACCATCAGTCAGTGAAAGTTTAGCTCGGCTATCTGACATTACGTTTTCCAATGTACAAAAATTCGCTAAAGGCAGTAGAACAATTGAAAGAATTGAACGAATTGAAAGAATTCGCATTAATAAATAAACAAAAACAAATTTTGTTGTCTTTTTAAGTGTACATTTTTTAGAAAGTATTTTAGTTTATTGGATTCATGAAGTTAAAAGGTCTTCTGAAATGAAAAAATCTCGAAGATGATGTGCAAATATCCTTACATGCTTTTAATCACTTTTTGGTAATTAATAGGTTTTCAAATAGAATGTGCTGAGACGTAGTATTATAATTACAAATTATTACTTTTATTTTCTTCTAGTCTGAACAGCATCATGGCATTAGCCAGTTGTAACCTAGGAAAATCACTTTAGAATACTGGAATCAAGATGATCGGCAACTGGACTCGAACCCATGAGCCTTCGAATGCCAAACCTATGCTATACCAACTTAGCTATGACTATTAAATACAATTGTAAGCCCATAACTTCTAGTCATTCAAAAGATATTGCCAGTAGTTCGATAAGTGAAGCATGTTGCCGGAAGTCGTCAAAATATTCTGAAATATATGATAAATGATGCCAATGATCAATAAAGTTTATTTACAAGTAACTAATTTGAAACAATTAATTTTAAAATTGTATAACAAACTTATTTGCTCCAATGCGTATACAATTGTTAATGAAACTTTTACTTACTATACACTGAATAGATCTGCTTTTGTTTTAAGATTACAAAGGAACATAAGATATCCAAGCGTCTGATTTAGAACTTGAAGATATCACAAAGGAGGATCATGATCATTGTCACATAAATTCGAATCAAAGATCAAGAATACAATGATATATGTGAATCACCAAAGTTTGAGACGTTATAGACTATAGCCTTAGGAGTCAAGAAACCCGAAACTTCGAATTTCACAAATATGGAACGAAGGCAGAAATTAACTTTAAATTGCATACTTTTCAAACGAGATCAAAACAAAACTTTCTCAACGCAATACCAGAAGTGACCAAAAGTATCCTGAAATATTAATCAAAGCCATTCTATAACTAATAATAACATAAGCTACGTTTTAATAACAATGCATTCCAAAAGTTAAACTACTTTGTTAAAACGTATGATAGTGAATTCTGATAGCATGGAATTGCAAGTTTGAAACCCACATATGCTTGAAATTCGTAATCTTTAAAATATAACATCAATACAGTTGAATTAATTAATTCTTGAAATAACATAATCCTAATCAAAATGTGTACTAGAAATACAACACTGACATCAGAAACACACAAAGTACCTAAGCATTGTTGCAATACCATCATTTCCCAACACAGGATGAACCTAAAGTGCGTTAACATCTCCTTAAAAACTGGAGAGCAAATACACATTAATAGATATTTATTGAAAAGCGCTATCTTTTAGAGGGTATGTGTTAGGCCCGGTCGAAAAAATAAAAAAATTGAATTCTTTAACTCTTTAGTACTTAAATGGTGACCGTCCACAAGTCTATGAAAGACTAAAAATCTGGAGCCTCGTTAAGGCGTTCAGTTTCAAAGTTTTAGCGAAAAATAGGAAATACTAAAATCAAGGTAGGTTTATGGCAGGTTTTTATGTAGAAAAGTTATTATTAGAGTACTAGAATAAAGATGAAATGATGGTACATAACGTAAGTGCCTTGAAATACGGCTACAAGAGCCTAAAAATAGTCCAAATAAAATTTTTGAACTCATTTTTTTTTTTTTTTACTCCTTCGTGGTCAGAGTGGTCTAATTATATATTTGACGTTCTTTTGTATTTTAAGTAACCGGAAGTTTTTTGCTTTTCCTGATTCTACATTATGCATTACTGTGTTCTACTTGTGCAGCTCTTTGCCCGTTTCCCACATGTAAAATAGCCCAGAACTTACTATATGGAAGTGGCCGCATGTAGAGTTCCTCCCACACCCAACCCAACCAACCATCCATTTTCTGTGCTTGCGATTTACTTGTTAAATTTGTAATACTGTTTGGATTCAAACATGGACACTATTTGCCGATATACGAGGGTATTTACGATGAAACCCTTACGTTTCTCGTACCTTCTGTGATGCTTCAGTAACTAGCTTAACAGCCCTTCCACAGCTTGAGTGTGTGGTGGAAGGTGCTGAAATATGTATTCTTGTTCTAGGTCGCTTTGCATCTGGGAACGGGCAAAGAGACAACACGAACAAGGACAACACATCAGTGCATAAAGTAGAATCAGGAAAAGCAACAACTTCCCGGTACGTAAAATACAAAGGCACGTAAAATATACAATTACATTACGAAAGAATAAAAATAAAATGAGTTTCCAAATTTTATACGAACTGAATCATAAACCGTCGATATTGCTAGAATTAAAAAAAATCGATCAATTTTGATAATTTCGTAGCCACCTTTTAAGACCCTTATGTAATGCACCATCATTTCATCTTGATTCTATTGATCTAATGATAACATTTTTATATAGAAATCTTCCACAAAATACTAAACCACATTTTTTGGTTTAGTATTTTCGATATTTTTGCTAAACTTTTGAAACTTTGAGCGCCTTCAGGAGGCAAGATATATTAACTTCTAGGTTCCAGATTTTTAACCTTTCATAGCCTTGTGGTCCTTCATCGTTTAAACACTAAGGAGTTCTAGAATTAGAACTTTCGATTTTTTCGCCTTGTATTATGGATGCCATCTTGATGATAACCATCGTGAACACCGCTTAGTTTTTTTTTAAATAGGAAAACAGTAATTTAATGTGCCAGCCTTTGCAAGGATTTGCTGTGAAATATTATACATTAGTGAAATCAGTTTTGCAATAATGTTATTTCTGTGGGATATAAAAATTATGATAATAATTACCTCAAAAGTATGGATAACATGTCATCATTCTCCTTTGTTGACTAGTGTTTTGAATTTTTAAACAAACAAAATATATACGAACTCGAACTTAGCTCAGATTTTATTGAAAGGAAAGCTAAGTTGTCATGGGCATAGTTTCCAAGCCGCTAGTGCTAGCAGCGACAGAAGTTACCCAGTAACAACAGCCTTAGTATCAACTTACTGATACTAAGGATGTTGCTATTGGTCAACTGCTGTTGTTGACCACACTATCGGAGCTTCTCATAAACTGTCGCCGTGACAACATAGCTTAAATGTTCTTTTCTGATAATAAATCTGTCACTCGGAGTCCTGAAGCTATATAAACTCAGATTAAGAGAGATCAAGACATTCATGATTGGACTTGGAATCCAAATTAGTTAAAACAGATTTAAAGGAAACAACGTTTTGATTACAACATCCTTTTGATTAGGCTCAAAGGAGGTCACTAACGGAATAATATGTATAAAATATTTTTATGTTAATGTCACGCTCTAAATATAATTTTTATAAAAAAAAATACTAAACTTCGCTGAAGCGCCTACTACACAATTAATAAGTCCCTACAAATGACAACTTTTCAACAGTAACGTACCTTGTTTGTTACATTTCGTGAAAGCATTAAATAAACCAAATCTTAGATTTCTTTTACGAAAGCTTCAAGAAAAAAAAAACCCTGTGAATTCCAATGTTTGAAAATGGTTTGATACATATTTCTATAGGCACGATCTGTGTACAACTTAAAGCATGGAAAAGTTAGCAAATAGTTGCTTATAACCTCAATACTTCCATAAGAAAGCGTTATCGGACATCCTTATTACAAATATCATTAACACGCAGACAGCACACAAGTTTATACGGTATTACATCGGAATGTTTTGAACAGTCTCTACTCTAGAAACAATCTGATTTCAACACAAATGTTCTTCGTCCAATGTTGTTGAGGTGTTAGCTATCAAGAAGGCCGTATATCCTTATTATGAAGATCAACGAAAATAATACTTTGCGTAGGTCTTTATATTCCCTCCAAGTTTTATTTCTGTATGTCAAATATTAATTTTGATACAACGGTTGGAATGCTGTGTCCATATTTTACGAATCGCAAGAGGTAGCAGAAGGAACAAATTCTTCGTAGATGACAAATGTACACAGTTCAACTTGCTCACTTCACCAACACATATTCTGTATCTGATCGACTAGCTACATTTTAAAAAAATAATGTCAAAGCGAATAATCGTATAAGATTCATTTACTAATCGCACAATCGATCACTTTGTTATTTTTTCTTTGCCCAAAACGGCATATTAATTACAGTGAAATTATATTAATTAAAAGAAGTATCGATAAAACTCAAATAGAATAGCAGAGTACACCCAAACAGCAAAGACTTCAATAAAATTTGGTTTGTGCCATCCTAAACAAAATAAACAAATACGAAAAAAAGAGTAGTTTTTCAGGAGCTGAAGAAAATTGATTACCTTCTTTTGCATACTCTCTTATAAGAAAGAGCTTATCCGTATAGCTCGGCCCGTTTTCGCAATTTGAAGACTAAAACTACATAAATAGTAAGAAGGAACATATTATTGTAAATAAAAGTAATTTTCTGATTTTTTTTAATATAAGCTTTAGTTAAGCATCGATAAACATCTAAACACTTTAAAGATACTTTTAGTGGACCTCAGTTTAGGTTAATGAAACATCTTTCCCCGATTATTTTTATCATGGAGATGTGCTCTATCTTGCGTGACCATTGACAGGAATATAATACAAAGATTGGTCAGAGGACGCTCTTAAATCTCACACATATAGCTTATAAAATATATTATTTTTTTCGATCTGAGAATATCAGAGAGTATAAAAATATATGGATGCTCGTTTTACTATTGTTATAAAGTTTTAAACTATTTCAACGTTTCGAAATCTAATCTGAGTACATATTATCCAGTGCTTTGTTGATTAGCTTTTAAACTTTATATTTCTAGTGGAATCCCCATTCTAGATCAAAATTTGTTTCCAAATCATCAATTCGGTTTTCGGCCAAACTTTAACACAGAAGCTCAACTGGTTCGCACTGTTGAAGAGATTACCTTACAATATAACATTAAAGGACACACTTTTGGCATCTTTTTGGACACGGCCAAAGCTTTTGATAAGGTCTGGGGCACAAGGGCCTACTCTATAAACTGGACATCCTTGGATTCCATCACCAATATATCATACTCATACGCTCCTATTTACAAAACCGTTCATTCTATGTTTCACATCTACAGACTAATTTCACTGCATATCCTATCTCCTCTGGTGTTCCACAGGGCTCTGTTCTGGCTTCAGTCTTGTTCAACTTATATACAGCTGATATACCAACTCATCCACACACGCTACTAGCTACATTTGCTGATGACACAGCCATATTTGCATCATCACATCAAATTCGATTTGCTCTAATGTATGCACAACAACATCTAAACTCAATTGAAGATTGGACTACAAAATGGCGTTAAAAATTAAATGCTGAAAAAACAACTGTGGTACACTTCACAAAACGAAGAACATTACCTCCACACAAATTATCACTCTTTGGAACACAGCTCCAGTACAGTCCAAGTGCCACCTATCTTGGTGTTGAATTAGATAAGCGACTTCTCTTCAAAAAACACATCACAAACATTGCAGCTAAATCCACGCAACGCACTGGATATTTATATCCACTACTAAACAATAGCAATGGACTCTCCTTGAAAGCGAGGTTGCACGTTTATCTGATGATGATCCGGTCCCAACTCATATACGCAGCACCAGCCTGGAACCATGCAGCAAAATCGCATCATTTACTACTCCAACGTGTACAAAACAAAGCTGCCAGATTCATCACCGGACATTCCCGTGACACTAGCATAGCACAGCTTCACGAAGACCTGGAACTGCCTATGCTCAAAGATGTATTGGACACTCACTGCAGATTATTCTGGCATCGAATGTCGCAATCCACATTTCAAGTTCTCCATAACCTTGGAACCACCATACCACCCTGATTCACTCATCGAATGCCCCATCCCATTTAAACCCTACTCACTTCATATACTTTCTCATTTTCTTGTTGAAACTTTAACCATCTAGCCTGACTGCTTATAGTTAACCATCTTGCCTCGTTACGTAAACAACACCTTGTAAAGCATCACAAAGTAATTATAAAATCAGATATATTGTGAAAGCGACAGTTGCTTTTCGCAAAATTTCATACACCTCCTTTACAACAAAATCATAAACCTCACATAGAAGGCATGGGTTCACAAAGCCCGAAACTTCTAAATGAAACCTTCATAATATCCCTCCCTCCCGCAAAATTTTGCTCTTTCCTTAATTTCACCGTGTCAATTTACCCTTCTGTATGTTTCCTCTGTCCATTTAGGACACAAACAAACATCCCGAGAGATTTCAGATTTGAGTGCAACGATTTCAATTTTCAGATGTTTTTTAATCTGATCGCTGTCTTTTGTTTACCTTTCTTCCATTTTAAAAGTTCAGTTAATACTTCAATGTCAAAGCATATAAAAAGTAGCTGATACGAATTTCGAGTTCAATGTCCTCGATTTCTTGGCATTTATAATCTTGTAACTTAAACTGTACAGTCATTCATTTTATTTTCGTTAGTTTCTTTCCATTTGAAGAATTCGCGTTAGAACCTGAACCAATGAAATTAAAGGAAAATCTAATATCACATTTGAGTTAAACGATTTCAAAAGCTGCTTTAAATCTGCTGATTCTACACCTAGCAGGACATTATTATTTGGATAGTTTTCTCCATTTAAAAACGTATATGCTACTTTCAGTATGCACACTGTTAACGGAAGCGTCTTAAGTAGGTTTATATACTTAATTGTTCTGGCTGTTTCTAACGAAAACTTGGAACCAGGCGCAGTATGAAAATGGGTAGAAAGAGTAAAACGGTTAAAATATATATATCGACCCTAGAAGCCAAGGGATATAAATGACATTGAAATAATAAAAAAAACTATTTAATATTTTATATATATATAACTCGAAATATAAATTAGACAAAATATTAATGTTTTGTTCTAAGAAACGTAAGGTTTTAATGTGTCTTTGTACCAATTTCGGATTCTGTATAAAAGATTGCATAAATGCTTTTCCTGTCTTAATGTCACTTATATAAGTTGGCTTCAATGGTCGTCATTTAATTATTTCTTTACTGAGTTCCTATAGACGAAACAGTTAACTGTAGCATAATCCCGTCATTTGTCTGAGGGAGGACGTCTTTCGGTAACAACTCTTCTGACTACAAGGAAGAGGGAATGTAGCGGTCAGGACATTTCTTTAAATACTATGACTATTAAATTTTCTTAGGCAAAATGACAAAGCTCTAAAAACCTCAGAGAGCGATTGTGTCATCTCTGGGAACTTTATGCTTCCTAACGCAGGCAGACTAGGCCCGAGACCAATCGCCTAGTACAGTAAACTACATACATGAAACATAAACTTACGTATCTCTTGTCAATCACTACTTTGTACATTTGAGGATACCTCATGCACCACAATGCTTACAAAGTGCAGTATGTGTCCCCGCCTACCATTCGTGGCAATTCAAATCTCCACACCGACGAATAATTATAATTGAAAATCATCTTCTAGCAATAGTTCATCGACGTAGTCCAAGTTGCGTTTTTCACAGGGGATTTTGCAACGTTAGTTTGGTTGTGTGTAATTGCGTTTATTCATTCTTTGATAAAAGTTTTCTTATGAATTTTGTAAAGAGCCCTAACGAAGAGGCACGTTCTGCTGAAGATAAAGTGGAAATGTTCTTCCTCTTTGGAGAGTTTCAACAAAACTACCGTGCGACATCTAGAAGATTTAATGAGATATATTCCGAACGTTCTATTGTAATCCACAAGTCCGTTTGTCAGTTTCGAATGAATTTGAAACCGAAAGAGTTAAGAACCGATGATGTACAATAGGACCAAAGATAATTGAGGACACAGGGATAGAATATATTGAATGCATGACTGATAACCCATAAATCTGTACTGAAATGAGAAAACAATAGTAATATTTCTCGCAGTTCAACTAGAAAAGTAAAAAAAAAAGCACAAATTTCACCCATCCCAAATGGGTATAGCCCAAGAACAAGCAGATAATGGTTTTGATAGCCGAATCGAGTTTTGTGAAATTATTTCTCAGCTGATTGCTGAACATTATACGTTTGTGAGACACGTAAGTTCCACTGATGAAAGCTTCTTCCTCTCGATGGTTCTGTTTACAAATATAACGTCAGATTTTGGAGAGATTCCAATTCGCATCTCCGTAGCGAAGGGTACACATAGACACCTTGAAAATTAACATGTGGGCAGGTATCTTAGGGAACCATGCCTTAGTATCTCTATTTATTGGCGAAACTTTAATAGATGATCTGTACTTGCAACTTCTACGATACACAGTGGACCTCTTAATAATTGATCTGGTGAAAAATACATTTACGGAAAAAAAGGTACCTGAATCTGAAGACAATATAACATTTTCAAAAAGAAGAAAGACACCAAAATCGCGGAAGAGACTAAACTCTTGATGAAGAAAAGAAGGGAAACGAAAGAAGAGGAAAATTACTTAAGATTGAGTACATAAAGTTAAATAAAACCATAAGGTAGAAAATAAGAGAGCATATACGAAGATAGAACGAAAATCTTATTAGAAATACAATCGAGGAAAACTATGGCCTGAAGAAAACCAAACAGCAGCTCATGATAGAGAAAAACAAATAATTGTAGTTAAGAGACCAGACGGAACTGGAACACGAAATAAGGCAGAAATTATAAAAATATTTGAAAATTTCTACAGAGAAATGTACTACTCCGAAGAAGAACTAAGAAATGAAAATTCAGAAGAAATGAGGAAGATGTCCCAGACGTAATGAAAGAAGAAGAGGATAAAGTACTTCGAGGGATGAAGAACGCTAAATCGCCAGCAGAAGATGGACTCACAGCAGAAATGTTTAAATTGGGGGGGGGGGTGAAAATATGAAAGGTGAACTTGCTAAACTATTCTTGATGTGCCTTAAGAAGAGATAAATGCCGTCAAGTTGAAGTAATGTTGTTATCATTTTGTTGTACAAGAAAGGGGACAAAGAACGCATCGTCTACAGACCAATTAGTTTACTGTAAGTTCTATACAAAATGTTCACCAAAGTAATTTTGAATCGTATTGAACGGGACTTGGATTTTAATCAGGGAAGGGAACAAGCCGGAGTTCGTCGTGGATTTAGCATAATGGACCACATACAAACATTGAATGAAGTTATGGAAAGGTCTAATGAATATGAACTTCTACTGTGTCTGGGAATCATGGATTTTGAAAAAGTTTTTGATTCGGTCTCCTTGGGAGTAGTACTTAAATCACTTGAACATCAAGGTATCTAAAGTGCATACATCAAGTTAATGCGAAACATTTACTCGACTGCCACTTCTGTCATTAGAATACATCAAGTAAGTGAACAATTTAAATTCGGAAAAGGGGTAAGGCAAGGAGATTCAATTTCTCCAAAACTGTTTCCTAAGGTTCTGGAGAGAGTGTTGCAAAATGTAAACTGGGATGAAGTTGGAAATAAAATTAATTTCGAATATCTTCATCACCCACGATTCGCTGATGATATAATCCTATTTGCTTCAAGAGGAGAAGCACTACAAACCAGAATGGAATAACTGAGTAATGAGAATTCGAAAATAGGCTTAAAAATGAATTTTAGTAAAAGTAATGTACATTCAATATGGTGCAAAGAAGGAAATAATGATTAACGGAGAGACAATAGGCATAGTTGATGAATGTTTACCTAGGTCAGCTCGAAACATCGAATGCCAAGTTGACTGATGAAATCAATAGAAGATGCAAAATGGCGTGGAGTTCGTTTGGAAGACTACACATATTTTTTTTTTTCAAAAGCAAACTACCAATATGTCTCGAGCGTAAAGTTTAAAATCAATCAGTCTTACCTGTGATGATGTACAACTGCTGTGAAACTTGGACATTAAATGCACAAACAACTGAAAGGTTAAAAGTCACAAAAATAACAATGGAGAGATGCATGCTAGGAATAACTAGGAGGGACAGGAAGCCAAATGAATGGATTCGCACACAAACAAAAGTTGAAGATATAATGAAGACTCCGAAGAAGATGAAGTGGAGATGGGCCGGTCACATAGCTACATGAACAGATAGAAGATGGACAACAAATGTAGTTCATTGGAATCCTAGAGGAAAGAAACGACCGAGAGGACGTCCAAATTCAAAATGTGTAGATGAAATCAAACGTTTTTCAGGAGCTACATGGATGAGGATAGCATTAGACTGAGATATGTGGAAAGAAAGGGGGAGGCCTTCATCCAGCAGTGAATAGAAAACGTATGAATATGATGATGGTGATAACTTTAACAGTTGGATACCCTGCACACTATTACTGGAAGGTATGTGCGAATTTCATTGAAATGTATCCCAGTATAGGTCGATAGGATGTTGTGGCCCCATCAGATGGCCAACATAATCGCCTGATTTATCTTCCAAGAACCTTTCTTTATGAGCTGACGTCAATTTTGTAGTTTAGAAAACAAAATCAACGAATACGGAACATCTAAAACAGAGAATAGAGGTAACCTGCACTAACATTTCAACGGAAACTTTAAGATACGTATCAACGGAATTTCATAACCGTATAGTTTTCTGTCAAGAGGTGAATGGCGTTCTTTTCAAACTTCTTCCGCAATAACGTAAGATCATACTTTAAATAAATTAAGCGTTTATATATTGCTACAATCAGGTCTTGTAGTATATTATGATTTCATATTGTGCATTCAACTCGTTTCATTTCCGGGAAGAGAAACCAAGCTGTCCTCTATGTGTTGTCTTGAGATAACCCTGTAATGTTTACCTCTCTGTCCTATGTTAAATATATGTTTGTAGATTTTTGCTTTCTTCAGAATTTTAACTACAGAAAAAGATTATCTAAAATTTCATTATCATCAGTGAAATAAAACAGTCACATGGATTTCTTTGGATAATTTGTACCCTCTTTGAAAAGTAAGTAGATTTCTCGTTCGTACTTTAGGATCTTGGAGAAAACAGTCTTATCCCAGTTGAAGAGTATAGGGGAAAAGGGATGTTCATGAAACCTGATTTGTCGTAATACTCATTTTAAAGTCTAACTCTGCCATTTTCGTCTATGTATTTAATATTTTAAAACTCGTTAGAACTTGGAGATCATTTGCGCCTGTGGATTGAAACTTTTCTAGCAGTAAGCTGTCATTGTTTAGTATATGTTAGACGTACAAACGCATCTTTTCTACATGACATTTAACCCTTCTTTCCCTATACTCTTCAATTCACCATAAAATAACATATGAATATTTTCCCACCTAGTTCAAGTTTTTACAAGTTTTACGATATGAGTAATGTTTGGGAGTAATAACGCCATTTTGAAATTTTAACCCGCCGCCAGTTTGAAAAGGGGTAAGGTTTCTGCACAATATTTCTTTTGTCGAGACCTTTCCAATGAGATATTACTTGACTCTCTTTCAGATTTCAAATTTTTGTCTTGATCATCGTCTACCTTCCTCCGGGGGACATTTTGATATGGTGGGGGATTCAAAAGTATAGAACCATCCATATAATTTCTACAGATTTTACGGAATATGAATGTAACTATATACATTGTAAACACTCTGAAGCACGATATAAGTTGCATGCGCCATTTGGGATGCGCCATCTTGGGTTCGACTCTTTTCTACATAAGAATAAAGTCATGCAACATATTAAATGTGTCTGACATTTTCTCTTAAAATTACTGTATCTTTAACCGTTCTTAAGTTACTGCATGTTTCATGTTATACATTACGTAATTATTAAACTGTTCATGTAATTTACTACATAATTTTCTAGATGATACGGAACGTGAATGTGAATTAGACCAAATACCGGTACTGTGTCTTTGAGGTATATTATATTCTTTGTCCGTCATCTTGGATCCGACATTTTGTATTCAACGGATTTTTTTTTCAATGGGAATAGGGGCATGTGTGACACACAAAACAGATGTGCAATTTCCTTTAAAAACGTCACTGGTGCAATTATTTTTACCGTAACTTCAACTGATATCAAGTTTGAATTTGAATTCCATAGGCAACTATGGATAACACGTCAATATAGTCGGCCAAGATGATGTGAAAGGAAAATCTGAGGAAATCCTAGTGTGACTGAGGAAATTTCCTGGTAAGATAACTGGCCTAGAACCGAACCTAGGATCTCCCGAAAGAGATCCACACGCTCTACTAACAGAGCTGCAGCTGCTCGGTAGTTCTTGTATGTTAATTTGCTTAATATAAAGAAAGTCCGGTGAGTAGAGTTAAACTGGTGGTTCTGAGTTAAACAAAATGGGTGATATGAAAAGATGAGCCCGCTTCAACTGACTCCATCTTGGATTTAGGAATGGATTTTTTTTAAAACTTCAGACTCAAACTTAGTGTCATTGGAAACCTTCAGATATGACTTTTTGAATGAAAACTAGACTAACATTAAGCTCACAATGCTCGTTTCGGTTTATTTCTGTTCATTTCTTCTGTTAGAATAATACCACGACATGAAACATATAAAGAAAATAATTAAACAAGGAGGAATTCCTGAGGTAAAATTAAATATAAAGCTCCTTATTTGTGTGTATTATGTGTATAAATTTTAGCGTCCTACACTAATAATATGGAATCATTTCTGAGTTAATATGATATCTGTCTTTATTCACGTTGCGTAATACAAGTAACTAGAAACTGGGGTAATAACCTCTTTTAGTGCGCGTAAAGTCCAGTAATAAAATAATATTATTTTATTACATGCTACACGTGCCTTTGGTCTATTTCCTTTCGTTGGCAAGGCCATATGAAAGCAATCTCCTGACATATTAAGATCATCTTCGGCACGTGCTCTGGTACCAACAATTACTATAAATAAGCAACAAAAATCTTTATTTCCTGAAGAAAAAAAACCTCTTCACATATTTTCACTTTCTTTAATACGTACAGTCACAAGATGGAAGGATTTATGGCAGATTGTTCTCATTAAAAAGTATTTAGTATGACTAATGTACAAATACTTTCCTATTTCATGCACATTTTCGTTCCGTATGTATTCCTAATATATGATTATGAGATGCAAAACGTACCTTCTGGGAAATCTCGCACATACAGGAAATAAATACCTAAATCCTTACTGTTTCTCTACATACGGTATTTGTTTTACAATTCATATGATTTATTATATTTTTTTTAATGCTTATAAAATCAGTGTTACGTTGAGTTTTTCTTTTAGAACGTAAGAATGTGTTGTTGAGTACGACCAATGTGAAGTTTTTTCATACTACATATCGCAATGTTGAAGTTTATGGTAAGTTCCTTTTAAGATTTAGTTTTAATTCACTTTTCTGACATTTATTTATGTTTGGTAGTGATGCAATTATTCACAAATATCTTTTGTTCTTAATTTTCTCTTGACTTTTCTGTGGAATCACTATAGTTTGAGTAACACATTCATTTTGGAATTATTCAATTAAGTAAGCCAAGGATGATTAGGTTAGATAAAAGGCCCAACACAAAATCCATGTGAAAGGTCTTTCGGTCAACTTTTTTGATAGGCTATGGATTCCTGATAAAAAGTCTCAATGAGCACAAGTCTTGAAGACTACATTCAGAGCTTCTACAAAGTTGAATAATTAGTTCAGGCTAATTATCGCCCATTGAAAAAAAAAATCATTTTCTTCTTGATAGGACTGTTGTAAAGGCCTTCCTTAATAACGTATTAAAAGTCCTGCTCCTGATGGAGTTGACTTATGCTAAATATGTTATGTTGAAAGAATGATGGATAGAGGGTTGCCTTCCGCCATTTTAACGATTGTCTCTAAAATGGTTGATCTTAGGTAAAAAGGAATGCTGAGTACCAAACCGAAAGAGCAGAATCTTTTTTTAACATTGCTCCTTTATCTTTTCTTGGGATCTTTTCATTGTCAACAAAAGTTACTAGATTTGTAGGGAAAATAGAATTTTACGCCCAAATGAGTAATTTTTCACCGGATATAGCTAATTTGTATTATGATAGTTAAGTATCATTTGTTTATTTTATAATAAACAAAATATGTATTAGATAAGCTTATTAGTGAAGTTTGAACCTTCTCCCCCAGAGCTGAAACAGGTCACCGAGTCATCGGGTTATTCGGGTCGAGTCATTCAAGTCACCGGGTATATTTTTGGGACCCGTTTTCAGTTGTGCTCCCGGTCTCGAAATGCAAGAGCGCAATGTCGTCGGATTTTCGGTGTTGCGGCGTACATAATCCATTTCAATCAGTTATTTGTAATCTATGTCTCCAAAAACTCTCAGATTAGGCACGCAGACGATTTCCTCATCGTATTGCACTCAGTCAGAGTGTAGAAAGAATACTATTGAATAGGAAGGTAAGGTCAACAGTGTCCTTTTTTTTACCGTGGTATTCCCAGTAGGTCCAATCCACTTAGTAGATCGATTAATATACTACCATACCCAAGTATAATGTTAAGTCCTGTATCAGGAGATCTTCTCAACGTCAAATATTTTCTGAAGGAAAAAAACGCATAAAATTGCTTCAATTATAAGAAGTCCTCAACAATGTGTATTGGGTTACCATCACCTTCGTCATCAATGTTTTCTCCGGTTGTTTCGAAGTAGTTATTACATCTCATTCCACTACAATCGGCACGAAGATCGGAAAATATGACAATTTCCACAATACACATTGTTGAGGTAAAGTATGCAGACTTCTTCAAGCAAATGGAATCGTCATGTTTAATTTTTCGGTCCTTAACATTTTGAAGAACATTGACTACAAATAAATGATTGAAGTGGATGACGTTGCCGTAATACAGCAAATCGCCGTGACATGGCTCATACATTTCGAGACTGGGAAGTGGAAGGAGGTCGGGGCTGGGTACAAGTTACGCTATTGGGCGTTACTACATATTTCATCTATCTGGAGTTACTACATATTTCATTCATTATAAAATAAAGAAGTCATATCTGGAGGAAAACAACTCATTTGAACGTAAAATTATATTTTCCCCAACGCAATATGTATTAACGTTTTCCTTACAATCAAAAGATCCCAAGGAAAACTAAACGAGCAACCTGATAGGAAATTTTCTGCTTTTACCATTTGGTCCTTATCAACTGCTATCCTAAGATCAATCATTTCCGGGATAATCGTTAAAACGTGGCGGAATATACCCCTCTACTCTTCAGATTTTCAAGATGGCGGACTTATCACAAGTTGGATCGGTCAGGACTTCTAATTTGCTACTTAGAAAGGCTGTTCTACCGGTACGCCACTGGTTACATATAAAATATTACCTCGAACTTCTTTATTTATTCGAAAATGTCACTTGTAACCCTTTTCTTCTGAAATCGACATGTATCTTTTGATTAACAAATTTAGATCACCTCTCTACTTGTACATAATTTTTTGGATCAATATTTTGAAACATTCTTAGAATATGTATAAATTTGAGTCTTGTATATCTTACGGACACTCACAATTATTTTTGTCTTCTCACAATGATTGTCAATATACTTTCGAAAGCCCATTTTATTACATGGCTTGATCTTCAGCCTCCTTACTAAATACTTGTCCACAATATTTAGTTCGTTTAATTCATAATGTGTATTTCTTGAACATAAAACGAAAAGCAGTTATACTTGAAAATTGTATTTTTTTTCTATACCTTTGAGGATTCAATTATTGGTAAACAATTTAGGTATAGGTAAACATTTGCTGCTGTTTTTTGTACCATTCTCTATGTCTGTATACGTGACAAATTTTATTCTCGAGAAGTATAAAGAAAACAATTTTAGGGTGATGATAAAACCGGATAAGTACAAAAATGTGGATTTTTCGGAAAACAGAAAAATTGTTATATATATATATA
>JAGDQP010017844.1:0-37722 GCA_022664845.1 Lepisma saccharinum | reverse complement strand
TTCAAGGTTTCATGAAGTATATTACGCCGACTTAGCCGTATTTGGAAAAGCCGCGTGCAATAAAATTAGGTGTAAAGTCGGACAAGTCCTCCAATCTTGTTTTAACCTAACACGCACTTGAAGTTACAACTGTGCAAGGCCAGACAAGTCATGCCATAATGACTTCACCGTCTATACACACGCAAGCTGTTTACTTTGCCGGTTTGTCTGTAAATACACTGCTTTATAAATCTCTTGGAAATGCAGTTATGACTTGGCCGAGTAGACGCAAAAATGCATTTTTTTTTCACGTGACACCCTGTCAAAATCTCAATTTGCAATTTTTTTCTTACTTAACCGACTTTACACACGCATGCGAGAAGAGAGTATGGACACCATTCCGAAACCATATCTAGCAATCAGTATACCTTCCTGATTGTGTTTCTTTTCTTGATTTTACATTACTTATATTTTCTATGCAATTGACTTCTTTACCAGACTTTATAGATGCCAAGTCTGTTGTACGTTTAAATTGTACATTTCCTTTTACAAGCAATGACTGTACAAATGGTTGGATAGTACAAATCACCAATAGTAGAATCACCCACTTTTGATTCTCGGAATTCATATGTGTCATTATCTTATCTTGACAAAATTCCCTTATTGAATATATTTTAACATTATTTTGTTTTCTACGCATTGGAATGTCAAAAATACATTTTCTAGCGCAATTTGCATTACTTTTGTCACAAAGTGCGTACTGGATTGCAAGCCTGTAATGTTTCCATTCTTTCAAGACATTTTTATGTCTTCGATGACGTCATATGTATCAAGACCAGTCTGGAATGTTTTCTAAACGTTATTGACTGGGGGGTTTTCGTTGCCATAGACATTTATACCGTACTGTTGACTTCCCAAACAATTCCAAATGCAGAATGTCATTTTTGCATTTCGGCTTCTGCAAAATTAACATTATTGTGTTGTAGACTCCAAAATTCAGGACTTTACGTCCTAAGGCTGGACAAAATCAACTTTACAAGTCTGTAATGTCACCTAGACTAGGCAAATTTTTCTCAGTGTACCGAGACTGTTATATGATGTGTTCAGTGTGCTGTCTTTCCTTGTTGAATGCAGAACTTCAGACGCCTAGTCCAGTCATGAGACACTCGCAGAAGCACATCCGCTGAGATGTTGTCGTAGCACTCGAGAATTTTCTTGCATACACTAATTTGCTCCAAGTAAACCCACAGCAAGAAGTTGAGGGGTGATGTCGAAGGTCATTGAAGGTCCACGTCGACCAACAGCTACCCGAAAAGTGAATAGCAAGCCATTGACTTGCATTGGCCAGTAGTGCGGCAGAGCTGTTGGAGAAAAGGGCCCTAAAAGCACCGAACATCAATCGGGTATCCATATCATGTATTAGTACATCTTTTTATGTCAATCTACATACTGGGCATGAATTTGAATTTAATTTTTAGCCTTTGGACTACTTAGACTCAGGCAACATCTATAAAAATGAGATGAATTTGTGGAGTAAAGAAGTGGGAGGAAACGAACGGACCCTGAGAAAACCCACCACACGATGTTTGTCCACCACAAAACTCACATGACATAAGAAGGGATCGAACCGACGATCCCAAATGCCAAAGATGAAGGCTCTACCATTGAAACATCGTGGCCATACTGGACATGAGATGAATGACCAATGGACATACATAAAATGGAATACCCCAAGAAAGCTTAAATTTAATGCATGCCCAGAAATTTAATGTCCCGAAGACGGACATTGTGGACATCCACTAAATATCTAGAAATAGGGCCTACTTATGCAGCAGAAAAAAGTGCATTGGAGCACGTGTAGAGAAACCCTTTACACTTACTTAGTATATCATTCAAAACTGTACATACATAATTGGACAATGTTGAACGATAGTACCCATACTGTTCGTTGTAGTTCAATAAACTATCTTCGTGGGGAAACGAAACGCTTAAGCAGGACCAGCAGAGCATATATCTCGGGCGCCGGATGATGCGTCATAATTACAATGTCTTTTGTAGTCTGGACAGTTAGTGGAATACGAAATAGGCATGTTATCGAGTTCCTGCCTAGAGAGAACAAAGTCTAGCTTAGCTCTAGTGTTGTAATAAAGAAATGACGTGACTCAAGGTTTGCTTAATTTTTCTCTTTGATAACACTAATACGTGATCTAATAAACCACCGTAGCATTGATTTGAAACCTATATGGCTGTCTCTGCTTCAGAAACAGTAAAATATTACCTCGTAATATATAAGGAATAATAAAACAATAGAACTCCGTTATTCTTCAAATTATTCCACACGTGCCAAATGTGTTTGTTTCTCCCTTCGAGAATATCATGTGTATTTGAGCGAGACATTAATTATTCATATTGTTTCCTGTGTCAAGCGAACGTATCAATCACACATTGGTTTTCTTACTTGTCTCAGTAAAGCAAAGAAAAATTTGACGTGGATTATATTGCGTGGACTTTTATCGATATTACATAAACAATCTGACATCCATTAGTACAAATTTCTATCGCCATGTTATTTGTTTAACTTCGAGAAAAATATCAGCTTCTTCCCATCGATACACGTGCAATATAGTCCAGAAAGACCTACCAAGATCAATAATGTACTATAAAGACCTAAAACTCATTTTCTTTCCAAAGCGGAGTTAAAATTCAGTGAGTATGGAAATAATTTTCTTTCCCACAAACTTATATCGTTATGATTCTTTGCACAAAAGAAATCATCTTATATTTGTAAAAAAACAAAAACAAAGAAAAACTTACATTGTGAGATACCTTTACAATAACCCCTTCGTTTGAAAAAGGAAAAATACGAGTAATTACAAAAATTTAAAAGTTCACCATTCCACATAGTTAGATTGGTATCAAATCATTTTAATACACAGATACCATAATGTTTAATTCATCTACACGTCTACGCATAGGCTTTTCTCTATTCAATTTGCTTATTTTTATTATGCCATTTAAATCCTGGAAAATAAAATCTCACATGGCTGAAATTGTACATTATGCCTTTTTAAGAAAGTCTTATAAACTTGTAGTCTACACGTGATTTTAATGCTTCGGATGTTTTCTTTCCTTCGAAGTCAAGTGAGATCATTTTGTATATACTCCTTTTATTCCAAACATGAAACACTCGTTCTTTTTTATCTTTGACTGCTGCACCATTTGGATATAGTGGACTCACAGTTATTATGTGTAAATTAGCACGCGGAAAACCAGATGTTTATCCGAAAATTGCCAGTAGAGCGTAAGCACAGACATTTAGAGACTGAAAATGAGCCACATATAGTTGTTAATATCGTTCAATTAAAATACTACACTGTTAAATTACTTGTTAACGATTTTATTACAATCAGTAATACTTCAAAGAATTTTCAGCATTTAGTTTTTCTGAGGTTCTCACAAGAAAGTGAGATGTTTCTTTTATGCTAATGTAAGTTTTTAGTGCTCCCTATTAACGAAAATTAAATACTTTTTTAAAATACTACTGTATTTAAGGCCTTAGGCAACTTTCGCTCAGGCTAAAATAGATGATGGGAGAAGGATGGAATGAAGGAATTGGGGAAAACAGGAAAACCACACCCACACACACGGTGTCTGTCTACCACAGGACCCACATTATATGAGCTAGGATAGAACCTGGAACCACATGCACAAAGGGTAAGAGTTCTACCACTGAGCCACCGCGGCCCGAAAACGAAATACTGATTTCGTATTCGATGTGAGTACGATATCCAGCATGGACGTTGACCTCACCTGGTACATAACTTCAGATTCGTGCCAAACTTTGAGTCTATCAAGATAGAGATGCTATGAATATGCCATAACAGGTAGAAGAAACACGTTCTTTGTCTGTTCAATTCAGGGTGAATATTTGTGAATACAGCTACGTTTAATGTGTCTCTGTTTACTAAAAGCATTTCTAAGTCAGTTTACTGTTCTTTTTAATGTATTGCGCACTGAGAAACAAAATTAGTCGCCGTGGCTCAGGCGGTAATGCGTCTGACTACGAATCCGGCGCTCCCGGCCAGGACACTGGAAACTTTTCTCGCAGTATTCCCATGCCTGGTACTCTGAGGTGCACTCATCCTCCTATCAAATTGATTACCAGTGTGTGTCCTTGGTACTCCTGCGCATCTTCGGAAGGTAAAGATGGTCGAGCGTGGGACTGACAACCTCACCTCACTTCGTAGCGTAGGTCGAGAATATGTGGTGCGCTGCATCCACATTACCCATGGGCCATTCACACCGCGTGCGTATTGCACAAGAGCTATTGTGAGAACATCAAATGAGATGGGTGGCCGTGATCGTGAAGCAACTCGCCTTGCTAGATTGTCCCAAGCATGTTCAGTTAGATTTAAGACCGGCTAACGCACTGGTCAGTCTAAAAGGGCAATAGTTCTAGTTTTAAAAAAGTCGTCCACCAATAGAGCTCTATGAGAGCAAGCATTGCCATCGATCAGGAAGAAATTTTCCTCCAGATTACTACCAAAACTTTCAAATGTACTGTCAAGATCTAATTGCAATATCTGGTAGCAGTTTTGCCTTTTCCAATCACCCTGGTGCTTTCGCGTAGAGGCGTTCTTCATGTGCTGCTAATACTGGCCCACAACATCACCCCGCCACTTCCGTATTGATCACGTTTGATGATGTTAGAAGGATTATATCCTGTTCCCCGTTCTCCCTAGATGATGCACCGTCGAGAATCAGACTATAGAGTAAACCACAACTCATTACTGAATAATACGAACGTCCAATTTACATCTGCTCAATGACTGTGATCTCGACAATATTGTAGACGATTCCTTCTCTGATCATCGTTCAAAGGCACACAAACTACCGGTCACCTTACATACAGTCATCTTTCTCCAAGCCTTCTATCCACAGTTTTCCAAGTTATCTGCCTTCCTATTGCAGCAGCGTGGTCTGATGCCACTTGACAGATGCTACTCTAATTGTGGCTCCTGGCTTTTATCAAGAAATAACGATCTTCGCTTCCAGATATAACTCTTGAATGTCATTGACTGGTCTTCTGGACGTATCTGCAGTGTCAATCAACAGTCTCCAAGGACGACAAACCACTGATGAATTCACTCTGAGTTATCTGACTACTTTGGTCTGTGACTGCGCAGCTTCAAGTCTTCCAATGATTCTTCAGCGTAAATCGTCATTTAACAGTCGTCGTTTAGTCATTTCTAATCTGTTCAGTATCATTGGTATCATCTGCTTTAAGAAACACTGATGATCAACCAACACCTTCGTATACTTTAGTAGACGTCCTTTTTCAGCCTAGGGCTGCTTTTACTTGCTATTCTAGCGTGAAACCTTCATTTCTAACATAAACTATGTCTTTCTCCATTAAAACGGATAGAAATATGTTTTTGACTATGCATTGATATCATACATTTTAAAACAATTACTTATCACTTTTTGTAAATTTTCCTCCCTAATTTTGGACACTAGTGTAATTTTCCCACAGTTTCAGACCAAGACAAATCCAACGGTGTATGGCTCATCTCTGTTTGACTTCTTTTCGTTCTTTCCCCGTCTTCTTCCATGCTTTCTCCCTTTTACTCTCTCTCTCTCTGTTTGTTTGTCTTTGAACAAGACAAGTTTTGTAGCATTGCATTATGACGATTCCTGCATGATGTCAATAAAAATATACGTGTCCCATATTTTTGTATAAAAAATTATATATTTCAATTTCTTTAAGATCTGAGAGATTACTCCGAAATGCCCAGTAGTGTAAGACTTCTTTTTTACTTTTTACAGGTACATTTATAATATTTCACATTTCTCCCTACAGCGTTGAAGCCCCATCACATCTTTTTTTTAAATATCAAAATTGATGTTATGAGCTTTGAAAGAAAAAGATTCATTGTAATCCATGATGGAGATTTTGAGTTTACAAAATGGCGCTTTAGATTTTTGGCAGTATTTTACGTTTGTAAATTTTCTAACAACTAAGTCATAAGTTTATATATTTTTCATGGTGGATCATTTCAAAACAATCTGAATAAAAAAGAACCATGTTTCTATCATAAATACGAATCTAGATATGCCGTTTTTCGTATTTTAAAACAATCCAAAAATTATATGCGACTATAACAATGGATTTTATTCAGTTTTTTTTAATGCAATAACTTTGGAATCACTGGTGTGATTGCAATAAAATTTACAGGTGTGAAATCAACACAAAACCTTCTATATTTTATCCATATCGGAGATAGTGGGTTAACTTTCAACAGAAGTTTGGTTGAATTAACCTGGAATTCAAACGATATTGTTGTGACAGTTTTATCTCATGCTATCCTTTGTATGGCGGTGCACTCTCAAGAGTCACTAAAACTTTTTCTTTTACTAACCACATTTAGATAGTAACAGTTTTAATTTTTGGAAGAAATGATGCCACTGTTCTCACGTTTCTTGTTATTATTACACGCTTTGTAATCACCTCTGTTATAAATCTTGTAATTGATTTTTAACCCACTTCACATCATCTGATTTCTTTGAAAATTTGAAAACTTGCTTGCTTTCGATGGCAATACAATATTTAATCATTAGATATACAATCCGATGGAATAATCCAGTTAACTGTAATTAAATAAGTAATACAATAATTGGAAATTATCCTTAAATGCACACAACGCCACAAGCATTGTGTGAATTTTGGGTTGCCTATCTCGCAGGGTGTTTAATATTCTTCTGTTATACATACAATATTAATTAAAAAAGGATTTTTGTTTAAAAGAACACACTTTTTGTAGATAGACGAAAAAGTTAAAAAATAATAAATTGAATTAATCTTATGAATCGGAAAATAAATGCATGGATATTATGATTTAATGATAAGTTAAACAAGAGCACCAACGCTTTTATTTTCCGATTCATAAGATTAATTCAATTTATTATTTTGTTTACTTTTAGTACATCTTAAAAAAGCGTGTTATTTAAAAATCCTTTTTAGTTATTTTTTTTTAAAGATTGAGTGCAGTTTGAGTAATATCGACAAAGTCGTAATTCAAAGTATTTATTAATCCGGTATCAGATATATTATCTAGTATTTCGGAAATGCATTGATTGTTATCCGATTGAAGGTTATCTTAGCGTTGAGAAAGGATGTACACTATCATTTGTAGAAGTGAATTTGCATGTTGTGGGTTATAATTAGAATAAGCACTTACTTTATGTTTTGGTATTACGTTAGAGGTATCTAATAGTAGTACATAACCTGGATTTTATTTCGTGTAAGTAGGAGGTGTGAAGCTAAATATTTTACTTTAGTCGCGAAAGATACAGCTGTGTATGCACGAATACAAATTTAATCGAATTGTCGTGTTCAGAAAGACCAGCTAGTTACTCCTGTAGATAAACTGGTACGACGTAAGCGTCTGGAAACGTCTGCATGGGATGCAGTACTAGGAATTCATCATATGATAATTCTACTGGCTTCATCACTTCAAATGACTCATGGGCGTTCAATTTTCCTGATTATTTCACAACATGTTAAATCGAGTCTCTGATGTATTTGTTGCTTTTGTTGTTATTCAATCCTCAACCGTTATTGTTTTTATTTGAAACAAATTATTGTTTAGTCTAAGCAAATACTTGCAAAAACATGGCGGCATCAAGTTCTGTATTTGAATATGGTGGGTGTTTAACCAAGGACGAAACTTGTTTTGCTTAGTAACTCGATAGGTTATTACAGAACGGTTATTCTGACAGTAATAATACTTTACGAAAGTTGGAGTACGACCCTAGCAGTTGAACATAGATTACGTGTGTTTGAAAATAAGGTTTTGAGAAAGATATACGAGCCGAAACGGGACGAGATGACTGGAGAGTGGAGGAGAGTGCATAATGAAGAACGCCACGGACTTTACGATTCACCAGATGTAAAAATAATGAAATAGCGACCAGTAAGGTGGGCAGGTCATGTAGCTCGGATGAGGGAGAAAGATTATATTCTATCTCAAGGAGACCATTGGGAAGACCGGACGTGGTTGGGAGGACAATATTAGAAGAGATCTTTTAGAAGTAGGTGTTCGTGATGGAAACTGTATTGATATTGCCCAGGATAGAACCCAATGGCGAACGTTTGTTACTGCGGCGATGAAGTTGGGAGTTCCATAAGCCATAGAGTGAGTGAGTGAGTGAGTGAGTGAGTGAGTGAGTGAGTGAGTGAGTGAGTGAGTGAGTGAGTGAGTGAGTGAGTGAGAGTAAGTTAATTCGATAGGACATGGAGATATAAAAACATTTCATTCAACACGATTGTCTGGATAAAATTGTGTAGCATAAATTTTTTGGCCTTATTTTTGGTCAAACTGTACTCTGTTTGGTGTTGCTATTAACAGCTTTCACATAGGAGGGAGAAATTAAGCTACAAAACTACAACTTTTCTTATTGTGTATTGATCTGTCAACTTACTAACATATCTGTCCTTATCTTTAACAAGTAATAATAATAATAAATAATAAATTGTGTTTCAATCATAGAGTCGTGAAGTTTTGATGCTTCCTAAAGATAACTGTACGGCACGTGACACTAGAAGCTACCTAAATATTTATTATCTAAGCTTTGTACAAATCCAATATCGACCTAGAATTCTCAAGGAATGAA
Source organism: Lepisma saccharinum (assembly GCA_022664845.1). Lineage (NCBI taxonomy): Eukaryota > Metazoa > Arthropoda > Insecta > Zygentoma > Lepismatidae > Lepisma > Lepisma saccharinum. Next base: position 29,070 of record JAGDQP010017844.1, on the reverse strand, counting down.
TGAATTCCTTGACTTACAAACACGGAAATGAAAGTAAAGTTTATTATCTCGTTTGAACTCTGTCATATGAACCTGTTTGGTAATGGAGAATTTAAGAGCTGAATTGCAAAACATCCCAAGTCTTCCGGAGTAACTATTTTAGGAGAAATACAAACAGCCCAAAGTCTTGCTATGTTATTCTATTCAGCTGAGATTTTTTGTATTAAAAATGGTTTATATTGTTGGATTAGGACGTAATATTATTTAAGTGGATAGCTCTTGGAACATAGATACCGATGAACAGAAGAAACGCAAATACGAAAAAAGTGGGCTTGGGATGTTTTGCAATTCAAGTCTTCAATTATAGAACAACAAGAAAAAAGAACTAATACGTTCGTTCAAGTTACACACTCTTATAAACATAAATATCAGAAATATCGATTAAACTTTCACAAAAGTTTGTTCATCATAGTAGATTGTTGGCTTTTTAATTCGAGAAGTCGTGGCTTAGATTTCAGAGGACGGCAATCTTGCCTGCGGTTCTTCTCGGTCGCACTACACAAATGCTAGATTTTAACTTAATCTTAGGCCCTTATCGACTCTTTCCCGTATTGTTCTCTTAACCTCACCTCGGCATGAGCAAAAAAGATGCCTATAGGCAATAAATAAATGTAAATTAAAACTTGGTTCTGACGTACTCGACAGACTAACGCGAACTGCCATTTTATTTACCATATGAGGACACTAAGATTCATGGCATGCAAGTGATATTTTCGAATTTAAAAAATGGAGGCGATATTTTATATACAATTTGAAATATGTGTGAAACAAAAGTGTAATATTTTGCACAAAAACACCTTGGACCTTAGTGGACCCATATGCAAGATATAGCAATTTTGTGTCATATATATTTCAAGTATATAGGAAAGATTACCTTTATGTTTTTATTCGAAAAAGTAACATTCCTTTTGGCATCTGGAGTCAATATACATACCGTTTTAGTGATGTTTAGTCTCCTGTACAGCTCCTGCAACTATAATATACTGTTTACGGCTAATTATAATTATTCCCTGAATATTAGAACGGTTTCTGCAAACATTATAAGTTTATATTTAATTGCGTATATTTTACGTGATTTTATGGTAGTACAACTGAACATGTAAACGTAAAGTTAGAGCATGTTTTCCCAAATCCTATCTCAATGTGATATATATTTTTGAATATCAGTATAATTTACTTTCTAATGCTGGTCAGATTCATGTGATCGTCCTCAGAATTTCGAGTCCACTAAGAACATTTTAGCATTAATGGATTCTGTTGTAATTTTTATATAAATTATTTATTGAGCGGATATGTCTGTATGCTTCACTGATCGAATGCCGGATATACTATGCTAATTACATTGTATTTCTGAGTTGAATATTAAACCGTCTATTTGATATACGTTAGCCTTGTATAATTTAACACTTTTCGTGTAATGGTGGGTATTTGTAAATATTTAGATATTAAAACAATTAGTACAAGATTCAAATGTATAGGTTTACTTAAAAATAATTTCGTGTATGCTTTTAAACGAAAATTTCCTAGTCAAGTCAATTTTTAACTGTAGCTTTTTTTCCTTTGGCATGCAGATACAAGGAGTGTGCTTTTGAGTACACTCAATAACTACGAGCAAAATGATATCCTATGCAAGGCAATTCTTCAAGAAAACTTCAATACATGGTCTTTCGGAAATTGTTGGTAAAGGCCGCACCTTTGGGGAAAGGTGAGTAAAGGAGAAATACATTCTGATACCTTCCATTCTGAAATTCTGTAACCTATTTTAGATACAACCTTGCATAAAATTTCACAATAGTAACATTAATTATAATATTAATATCAGTAATAAATATAATTGATATAGAATGGAAGACAGTGAGTTTCCAATGTAGACATTTTTTTTGTAATTTATTCACAAGTGTAGACAGAACGTACCAACATGAAATGTTTCATCTTATGGTAAGAAATAGGGCCCCAGTATGCAGTTCCATAAAACAATATTGCGGATGGGTTCATGATCTGGTTTAGGGGACATGTTTTACGAAAAGTATCTGAGTAGCCCATGGGGAGGAGGAAATCCAATATGGGCGCCAGAACAAGCGATTTCTAGAATACTACCGAACATTCTTAACAAATATTACACCTAGAACTATAATTTTGGTGCCAAATTGTTGTAAGTCCATTTGCAAAATAGTTAGTAAAGGTAATCTTTCTGTGGCTATGGTGAGGAATGAATCCAATGTGGCCCGCATGACTTATTCATCATTTTAGCCATAAACCCTACAATTGATCAACAAAATTATACTTCTAGGTGTAATAGTTGCGAATATGTGGTACGTTAGAATTGACTTGATTCGAGACACAAACGGGGGGACATAAGCATACAGATACTAATGAGTATATTAACAATTATTACTTATATTATTTCAGCATTATCTGTTTCATATGTATAATTCATTCATGAACATGTACAAGACTTCTTATTACTCTGAAATAAAACGTAGTTCATTTTTGCATCTGAACTATCAATGTTCTTCTATATCAGTGTGCTTGCGTGAATGATATGTCACATTATGTATGGTGGTAAATTAAAATATGGTGAATTGACTCTTGATTTAGAAAGCAAAACGGATGTACACAATTACACCCGAAAGTGAGCAAGTTCATGCATGCACGAATAAATAATTAAATTAGTAAATACATTATGTCTTTCTTAAATACAAAATTACTTTGAACACTCAGTCATGCATTTTGATACACAAGTAAATTCATAAATTAAATTGAACCAGATCATAATGATGAAGAACTTAACAACAGACATACAAGTTGCAAGGTATGTCTAAGAATTACATACCATACTGCTATGTATATAGTGTATGTTTTATATATAATGTACCCTTGAAACAGATAATTCCGTCCTGTGCCAAAGATACCTAAAGGTATTAAAATAAATTCAAATGAAACAGATCAATTTGACATACGTTTCTGCAGAAATGAACAGTGACTGAATGAACGATTAACCTTAAACTAATATATGAGTAAATGAACAAAACTCTTGCAATTACTGAGGCACTAACTACTTAAATAAATGCGCTTGTAGTTGGTAACAAAGTAATTAAAAATCAACATAATCAGACATTAAAATTGTTGTTTTGGAAAGTTGGTGGTTCTAATCATCGCTGGAAAATTTTGATATTGGAATTAGTTCATGACGTTTAGAAGTTCCATGTAAATATATCATGTATTAGTATGAAGCTTATAAAAGCTTCTCCGAAGGTTTAGTCTACACGAAGCATACGTAAGTTTGTAAGGCACTTTTTAAGCCGAAACCCTCCGTTGGGTTCATGGGTATTGTCCAAAAGTCTTTTACTGGATGATATTCTATATGTAACGCAGTTTATTCCGCATTGTTATTTAGAAAAGACGATAAATTGAAACTTTGTTATTTTAATGGAATTGGATAGCTTCGTGTAACAGAGAATCTATCCCTATACGATACCGATATTGAAATCACGGTGTACTAACGGTGAGCCAATTTACGTGTAAAAAAGTTGAATAAAAAATAGTTTATTTAGCATGAACTCTCGTACCACAATTTCTTACACCGTAGACTAATTGTGAGGCGTCTACACTGAGTGAAGCAGTGAACCAATTAGTTATCTGTATAACGTTTAGGCAGAAAAGACAAACAATATTGCAGAAGGAGCAAGGTGTGAGGGTCCCGAATGAAGAAAAAGATTGGAAATAAGAAATGATATATTTCGATGCACAAAATTATAAAAAAGATGTTGTTAGTAATTATTGACTTTTACAACATGTAGCTGAAGGTTATTTTGAATATATTTCTTCCTTTTATAGATTGTTTTCAAACAGAAATGTCTTTAAAAAAATTGTATGTGTTGCTGTAATATTCTATGTCGTTTTCAAAGAATAAAATACTTTTACAGCATGTGCGTATTATCAAATTAACGTCAAGGATGGGACGCCGTGGTTAATCCAACCCATTTGGCTGACAGCCTTGAAAAATGGTAGCAAAAATTAGAAAAATTCTTCACATGATGTATGAAACAAAGATCATTGAGGAAACAATCCATTCTTTTGATGGACAGAAGTTGTGAAAGGTGGAGTTTTCTCGCTTTGTGTTTGATACCAGTTTTTCCGAAAAGTTGGCAGGTCTTAATTCCCCCACTTTAAAAATTTCTTGTCTCCCAATAAGAATGTTATGCCGACCGGGAGACAAATATACTAGTTTTATCATATAAGTTATAGACAATATCCTGATGTATAATATCCTAAGAAGGAAAAAATAAGATCACAGGAAAGGAACGTGCTTTTTCCTTTTTTAGTCAAATGAGAACAGTACCTTCGGTTTGTTGTTTGAAGGATAATTTTAATAAACTCTCATACATGAAGTGAATATGTCTAATACGTTTATTGCAAGCAAATGTTAATTTTATTTTCAGGCTTATGTAACGTTGATTATGTACTTTTAAAAATCACTCCTGTAAAAACAAAAATAGACTTTCTTTTCCTGTAGTCTTAAAATGTTATAACTATGCACTCGGTATAAAATTTACATACAATGGAAGCCTAGTGTTTAGTTCACGTGAAGCATAAAAGGGCAATGTATGAAGCGCGTTTTGTTATAATATCGAGTGGATAAAAATGGTAATTTTGTATGTAGTCTCCCTTTGGCGTTTAAGATTATGTACTGTAGTCTTCGTTATATAAGAGATGAAGCTTTGAATTCAATATAGACGAAACGTTCTTGAAATGTTTTTATTTTAACGTTTATTGCTCTACTTTTTGTAACTTTAGAAAACGTAGCTTTTAAAAAGTGATAATATTATGTTAGTTCGGAAGAAAATCATCATGATAAATTTAATATTACTGGTGCAGTCATCACGTTTACCACCCTAATATTTCTTTCCAAGAAACCGGTCCTGTGAGTAGCTTTATTTTTCAGTAGTGGTGTGAGACTAAGCGTCGAGACTAGTGGTGTGTGAAGTCCTTCGTAACTGTTCGTATGTATAGTTTCCTTGCACTGTGGAGTATCCCTGGGCACCCCTTTAAAGAAACACTAGATCCTAAGACTACGACAGTCTCTGGTAATACAAAAATAGTCTTTCATACCTGTGCTGATTTCTTGCTGTGGTAGCTCTAAAATGTATAAGAATTTTAATTTCCACTTTGTTTCACACTATGTTTTTTGATTACTGAAAAACTTGGAAATGTGTAGTTTTGCGATGTTTGAAAATTGAGTTAGATTATTGTTCCTCTCAATTTCGATCATTATATACAGCTCAGGGTAACACTGGCGAATTCCATTAAATGCTACATGTTAGCAAATTATTTTATTTAAAGCAGTAAACTTATTTCTAAAAGAGACAATTTAAATGTAAAATAAGCTTCCTCAGTTTTTAGCGTATACCTTTATTTTTGTTTGGCATAATATTTTGTAGCTGAATTGAATTTATAACTCACCCATCCTAACCTAGATTTATATTTTACCTTATTACAACCAACTCCTACAGCAAACGAGATTTGTAGGTTGAGTAACGTTAAAATTGTTTGATGAAGAGCTTGCTTGGTAACAGCCAAACAAGAGAAATAGAAGAAACATGGTTATAGTTAGTCATGAGAAATTCCGAAGTTACGACACTTTAAATGTCAATATTGTGGTCAAGCAAGGGAAGCGTAATAAACAAACAACTTCGATTACATCTTGAGAGATTATCCAATACACGATCTAAGTTGAAGTCGTTGGATGCGTCGTAATTATTACTCAACAGTTAAAACATTCTCTCTCGAACTGTCTTATACTTTACCTTATATGATATAGAAGGAAACCAGGAACGTTATATATATATGATATAACGGGGCTACGTGTTTATGATGACGGAATGGGAATCCTGTAGACTCCCTTTCGGGATGTGTTGCGAGATTTCCCTATTTAAACTCAGGGAAGCCCGACATGAGCAAGCACTGAAGCACTCAATCCGCTACGACGCGAAATTTATGTCGGATACCGTGTGTGAAGTTGAACTTCAAGAACAGAATCAAATCAGGTTAGTAAGTCGTTAGAGAATAAAGGTGTCATGTTACATTTTTGTTTCGAAAAAATGAGTTCCGGTGGTGGATGAAAGTGTTATGTGTTATTCTTGCTCTCCAACACCCCATTTAAGTCACTCCTCGTCTGAATAAAGAGATTCAGAAACGATGAAGGGGATATGTTACACAGACAAACGAATATGTTTGTGGAAAAAGGTGGAAGGAAAAATGTTACATGACACCTTTATCCTATAACCGCTTCAATTGTTTAGTCTAGCACTTAGAATTTCCATGATTCCACGTTCCCAAGATATTCAGTTATTTAAGGTGTCTTATTTTCATACATTAATTCGTTTATGCAACTTTCTCCATTAAAGATGTTGCCCAGTTAGAATTTTTTTGGACTTAAATATTCCTTGTTGACTATCTTCTAAAATAAGATAAAGGAAACGGCCTTAGGAATGAAGCTGGTTATACATTCAGGACGCTCTGTCGTTTTATCAAGACAGGTTTAGCTAAAAATTTTATAGTGTAAATTACTATCCTCATATTATCGTTTATTTTACCTCTAACTGTTATTTCTATTTTAGTTAGTGTTACAATAAATCTTTGACACAATGTATTCCAAACTGTTGTCTCTTGAGGAAGCTGTTACCATGAGGCCATCGGGCCACCACTGAACACGTCAATATAGTTACGTACCTAACTGCTCTACCACATCTGAGAACCTTTGAGATCGAAAGATCGCTTTTAACGCTCGTGCACTTGACGGGATCATTACAATGCACGGATTCCGCCAGAGTAAGATAAAGTTGAGTTTTACCACTTTGGGTTTCGATTTCTCCGTTCCTCTTAAGGACGGGTTGGACTACTTTTATATAGAATCTTTTCATTTCTAAGTGATATAACTGCTATAACAGACACTAAACAATGTTCAAAACTGAAATATTAGTAACGTATGCAGCACGAAAAATCGTAATTATTGATTTTTAGGAAATATAACCCTCCTTACCTTCAGATATATTCAATTTAAGAGTCTGGATAATCACCAAAAATAGACTGCAACGCCACGGTTTGGTCCCTCCGACCTAAAGTTTATTCGCAACTCATTTATTGGTACATGTAGTATAATGGGTAAGAAAACAGTTTCGGATATATCTTACAACAATTTTGTGAGAGTATCCAAACAAGTACTGCCTCCAATAGAGCACAATATTTTTCAAGTGCATAGAACCTTTTGACGTTTAAACGTTTAAAGTACGTGTGGTTGTTGAATGATTCGTTGAAAAGACGGACATTCAATGGTGTTATTGATATAAAACCAATGTGTTTCTCCATCTTGCTGCTGAGTTTGCAGAAATTGAATTTATTATAAAATAATTAAATTATCTTTCTATTAAACCAATCTATTGTAAAGTCCATACAACCATTTTGTTCGATGTTGTGTATATTTTCTTAAAGGGCATGTTATAGTGCTGAACTGAGGACCAGGCAATTCTACCAGAAGTCTAAAGTTCTTAAGAAAGAATGTGTACGTTGTAATGTTTCATTTCACTGTTACAATCCACCCAATACTTAATCAATAACAACATATTTTCATGTTGCTATTATATCATGCCTTACTAATTGCCATTTTTCATTTACTTGCAGACTTTTCTGGTTAATTTGTTTCGTTATGTGTATCGTTGCTACTCTCATAATTATAATGAAATCATGGAGGAAGTTCCAAGACAATCCAACTGTTCTCACCATTAACAGAAATCGAAATGAATGGGAATTCAGAATGCCTGCTGTTATAATGTGCAGCAATCCATTAACACACAGTCGTCGTGTGAGGAGGTTAATTAAAAAGTGAGAATTTGAATTATTTTGATAACACTATTTAATTTGTATTGAAGGTAATAAATGTTATTTAATTTCATTGATACTATGTGAACAAATGAATGAAAACATCCATGGGCTGCCCTCCATCGCAAGCACTGGCAGTCATTACGGTTTTTGGCTACCCTAAGCCTTGATGACAACCTGCACTATCGCAGGCATACTTACAATCAGGTGGAGAAAGGTTTCCTGGAAAATAGGAGCCCATTCCTCGCGAAACGCCTAAATGAGAGCAGATATCGATGTGGGTCAGTATGGTCTAGCACGAAGTAGGCGTTGCAAAAATATCCTCGATGTTCTATAGGATTCAAATCAGGACATTGCGCAGAAACATACATTTGTGGGAATTTGTTGTCTTCAAGCTACTCCCCTACAATTCCTGCTCTGTCGTGTTGAAAGACAGAATGGTCATTCGCGAAATGGTATTCGATTGTAGGCAGCTGGAAAGCGCTTAAAATGTCAACGTAGCCTTGTGACGTGACATTCCAGCGTAAAGTAACAAGGGGGCCAAGTCCCTTTCCAGGAGAAATATGACCACACAATCACCACCGAAATTTTCCGTTGATACTGTACAGGGTAGTACATGTCGTTTTCCACACCCACACTCTACCATCTGATCGCCACATTATATACCGTGAGTCATCACCCCGCTCCACGGTTTTCCACTGTTCTATTATCCAGTCGTGACGCTTCTTACAGCACGGGAGGTGGCGTTTGGCATTTGCCTGTGTAATATGTGACTTATGGTCAGCTAATCAGCCATGGGAATCAAGTTCCGCAGCTAACGCCGAACAGTCATGCTACTTGGAGTAGATCCTGATGCAGTTTGGAATTTCTGTGTGATGGAATGGATTATTGACGATTACGATGTACACACTCTTTACCACTCGACGGTCTCTGAAGGTCTAGATGGGAGGTAGTCCTGCATGTTCTCTGATTGTACACGTTCCTTCACGTGTTCACTTCACTATAACATCGGATACAGTAGAACTAGGAATGTTCAGAATAGTGAAAAAAACTCGCGCATCTGACCACGTTGAAAATCCATAACATCGTCAGGCCCTCATCTACTACTGTCTCTCAACGTTTGCTAACTACTGACAAGGAGACCGTCAACATTGTCATGCCGAAACCTACCCTCAAATTTTTCGTGTGTGTCGATTATACCAAAATTACACTCCAGACAAAATTTGAGGTGCCAATTCAAAGTGCAAGTGGGTCAAAAAATAGTCAAAAACCGTAAAATTTTGATGCCATAATATAAATCTAGTTGGCTACACTGGCTGAGTGTCAGGTGGAGTACGGATAGGTATTAATGCTTTTTTCCGTAACAGTTATAACGGTAGCATGTACAATTAGGTGTTAGGGCTCATTTTCATTCATTCTTGCGTTACTTGCTTTGCTTGCGATTTGTGTCAGTAGCCAATTGAAACACGTGTTACACTTACAGTAAAAGAATTGGCTACTCACCCAAATCGCAAGCAAAACAAGCAACGCAAGATTGAATGAAAATCAGTCCCTAAAACCAATACTTCAAATACACAAGTAGTGTTTGTATACTGCTACTGACGATAAATTTAAATTGAGGCTTAATACCAAATTAAATGGGTCCCAAGTAATTGACTTCCCCGGGGCCCAGCATAACTTCGCTCATTAACAACAACTTAGGGGCATGATCATGTCTAAAATGCTTAAAAAATCGAATTTGAGTATTTTTGTAATTTTCGGTCGTAGCGCCACCTTGCACCGGATATACACTCTAGAGGTCGTAAGGTGTCTATATATCAAATATGAAGTCAATCCGACTATTCCATCGATATAACGGAATCTTTCGCATAACAAGTGGCAGCATATAATTCTTCTTTGGTAACATCCAGAAGAACGAAAAAAAATTGATTTCCTTAGTAGCCTAAATTGTTAAAAATCACAGTGACGTTGAATTGGCAATGTCGTTAACTACATCCATTGCTAACAAATAGGAGATTCCCCTAACGTTACAAAGCTGGACCCCGGATCAATCAAGTTTTTAGTTTGTGCCTTTTGCATGCAATATTTCTCCTTAAATTAAAAATTAAAATTGTATTAAATAATATAAATCTAGAAAATCGGACGCGGTCAATGTTTTACCTGGACCCGCCCGCATTGCGGGCCTTACGGGCATGAACCTTACGCCACTGACGTGCAGCCTGTTGTGTCTGCAGTATTACGTGTTACACAAGTTTCCAGCCTCTTTCTTCACTTGCTGTGCAAGCCGCAGAACGTTTACTTGGTTCCACATTCTATAGATAATGCAAATCCCACTACATTACCACTACTGAAGAACACCAACGGTAAAATGTCAGTCTCATTCGTACCTACCTGCCAAATGTAATGGGAACTTATTTGTTGGAGCGCTGATAAGGACACACAGACACATAACATTGTTTGTGATGTTTTGGAGGTACCTTATTGAAACAATAAAAACAAGTGAGGGGCAGTTCAGTCAAGCGACTGTGCACATAAGCTAGCGCCAGCCTTAAGCAGCGAGCATTCTGTTTATATGATCAATGTTGCGTTCGAAAAATAGCGCCGAGAGCTTCTCAACGATATATCAACTACCCTACTAGTAGTTCCAAAGTTGAAAATACTCCTCACCGAAACTCGTGATCCGACCCTATAAATCAGGATGAATGATACGGGTTTGAACTTGTCTTGCCGAGACTTTTCCAACGACGTTTCAATCACCTTCCTAGCCCTAGTAGTTACAAAGATATAAATTGTCCCTCTATTTCTGGGACCCCCTACCTCTGGAACAGCCCCTGCAATGCCGATGAATTATACGGGTTTGAACTCGTGTTACCGAAACCTTTCCAACGACACTTCAAACACCTTTCTAGCCCTAGTAGTTTCATAGTTGAAAATCATCCTTCCCTCCCACGAAACACGGGATTTGTCCCTGCTATCAGTGTCAACGATACAGGTTTGAACTCGTCTCGCCGAGATCTTTCCAACGACGCCTCAATCACCTTTCTAGTTCTAGTAGTTCCAAGGATATAAATTTCAACCCCTAAATCTGAAACTTCCCCTGGAGTCTAGAATTATTTGCATTAGTTCATATCCATATTGCTGCAACAGTAAATTTGGCTACATTTTCTTTTCTTCCCACCACTACACGAAAGATAATACTTTTCCTTTTATTTAAATCCATACCCCTTGAATTTGAAGTTTAGGAATGACAAGCGGTTAAGTTAGTCCGAAACTTCCTGATGTGATTTTAGAAAAGGAAAGTAACAAAAAAGTACACTTCAAAAATTTAGCACAAAATTAGAGAATACAAATTAGGACCACTGCAGAGTACATTTCTCGTCCCAGACATTTTTCTCTCAACACGTTTCTGCATTCTGCACATAGTGAGCGCTGTCGTTTTGCACCACCAAGTACTCTGTCCCAGTGTAGCAAACCTGATTCATATAATGGCAGCAAAATTTTCCGGTTTTTGACAATTTGTTTGGCCCACTTGCACTTTGAATTGGCACCTCAAATTTTGTGTGAAGTGTTATTTTGGTGTATTCGACACGTACGAAACATTTGAGGGGAGGTTTTGGCATGACAATTTTCACGGTCTCCTTGAGAGATCGCTGACCATGTGTTTTACTAGGTAGATGAGTTCTGCGTCGCCCTCGATGATAAATGTACTTTTTGGAGGTGGGATGATACTTTTGAATACATTGTGTTAAACTGTTTGAGCGCGACTGGATAACATTTCTAGAACTTACATGTCCGTAGCGAGTATATTTGGGTCTTATATGTATTTCGTTCTACACAGAACATATACGAGTACAAGGCTGTTGAAAGAGAAATCGAAATTTTATTGTAAATTTTGTATACATACGTGGAATAGAACCGATAGCTTAGAATATGGTATACATTCTATCTAGTATATGTTTAAGTACACATTACTGTATAGTTTTCTTATAAAAATCAACACATGTTGTGTGTTTTAAATTCAATACCTCGGTGAATAGTGTACCTACAACCTTACTGTTTCCTCTTCCAGCACATCGGTGTGAGCTAAAAATTTGAGCATATATTTTTTACAAACAAACAAATCAATCTTATTTATTGGCTGAACTCCTCTTCCCACCTAAAATAAATATTTCATCATAAATATTGTAGAGAATATATTGTTTTGGGAATTTCAGATTTTAACAATATCGTACATTAAGAAAGCTTATATTTTCCTTTCCAAATTCTTCCAATTCAAAATATTGTGTAACTAGTTACTGATGTTCTCTGCATTTTCTAACTGTATAATCATACATTTCTAATTGTAATACGTTGAAAGAATAGTTGCAGAAGTGTTGTAGCCTAATATTCTGAAGATTGTTGTTGACTAGACTAACGAATACGGACAAATGTTACTTCGCTGCTAATTCAAACCCACTGATCTAAGCATGTCGTTATAATTTGGTTGTTTTGGTCCTAAATGAAATTGCGTTTTGCGCTAGTGATAATTGTAAATTACAAACCATTAGGCTTTATTTATTTCACTATTGTCTCTTATTACAGAACTGCTAGCATATTTCAATATTGTCTACTTCTACTAATTACTTCATTATATCTCGCAGGTCACTGAATAAAGCGTCAAAATTGAAAACTAAACATTACACCAACTATGTGGAAACGATAGGAAATCTTAACAGTGAAAACTTAAAAGAGTTTAGAACGTTCAGTAATGAAGATAATATTTTCAACGTGTCGTTAAGTGAAATAAGAAGTCAGGTTTGTAGTTATTTAAAATACGTAATTGTGCATATAATGAAATTCTAGATATGAATCATGGTAATCATTATTTTGGTTAAGCAGGATGAGTGACGAGGAATGTAGATTTAAAGAGAAACTGTCTTTAAATTTGACATCTTTCAAAATAATATTTGCTATCACTATTCTATTCTATGACATCTTGACTGAAATTTTCAATCTGGCAAAAGTGTTTCGAATTACATTGCATAATTTAGTAATAAGAGCAAATTAGGAAGCAACATATAAATAAGACACGGATGGTGTTTAAACATACGGTTTCACTGTATTAAAATGGACAGCGTTGATTCAAAATTCAATTAGTCAAAGGAAATTATATGAAGAGCATATGAAAATAACATGCTGTGTCCATTTTCTTGCTTTTACAGAAGAACGAGATGTCTGGTTCCTTAGTCTAATAATGCTACTATTAACTCGGATTCTGTATTCAAGATTTTGGTATTTTTTCTTGTCTCACTAGCTGCAGTTCAGAATAGTATGATAATTTTCAGATTATAAATGTAAACTTATATTAATATTTTTAGATTCGATGTGTTTTAATCTATCATTCCGCTAAGATGGCTTGGTATAATATTAAACTGATACATTTATCCTTGTCATTATTTCGCTTTTCTATTCCCCTTTATAATTCTGTATTAAAAAGCAGAGTAAATGGAGAATTCCTCGTGAACATACTAAACTCCGATTCTTCGGCTTCAGACAGTTTTTAAAAGTCAAAACAGAGCGACGAGTGCTACCATCGGACCGAGATTTCATTCAATACTTATGTATAGATATACTAACAGCAAACGTGAATCTTCCTTGGCTTCCTAGACAAAGTCTTAGATGATAAAACAATTCGTGATGAAAACAACATCGAAAGCAGCCTCAGACAGAGGTCAGAGTAACACGGGTAGCGCGCTCATCATTGATACCAGGAGTCGTTAGTTTACTCCTCGTCCTATCTATGTGCCCCTGTTCTTAGAAGGCACTGTTCTTGATTAGTATCTTAATATCATTCCCCTTACCTCTAAATCAAAAACGAATTTTTAATATATAACGGAGAAAACTGAATTTATTAACATTACAGGTGGTAAACCAACCAAAGGTGTCTGTGCTACATGTATTTCTTCGAACTCCATATTACAAATTTCCAATAAGAACTGAGTATGGATTGTGCTCTAGCGTCCATTCTGCACTCTCTGAAGATTTCAGGTAAGTATGAACTTAGCTGATACAGTTTGAGAGATATCCTGTCTCTTCTTTGAACTATAAGAAACACTTTTTAAAAAATAACTTGCCTACATCTTAAGTCTTTCTTCATGTCTACAGAATGTTAGTGAATCAGTAGTAAATGATGTAATATTATCAATTGCGCTTCTTTATCGGGAAACTTAAGCAATTCATCAGTTTTTGGAACCACGTGCTGGTCTATTTTCTACCCTATGGCAATTTCTTGTGTAAATTCTGTTTCTTTTATTTTGTACAACCGTTGAGGTCAGTGCTTATTCCTTATTTATGTTTTGATTATTTTTTTTTATAAATACCTTAGTTTTTATCTTAAACATTTAGGATATGATTCTTGTTTCCTATCACTATTGGACTAATTTATCTACTTGCAGTAAGATTATCGGTATTTTTTTCAATTTCCTGCCAGTGATGTTTCGTTTCGTACTCCCTTTTAGTGTCTTGTTTATTCATGCTTTTATATGTCATAATTTGGCCATTATTTAAGCTTTCCAATCATCTTATTATTGTTATTGACACGTTTCGCTTGTCTTTCGGTCATTCCTCCCATTTCGCTCTCCGATTGCGCTCTATGCTGCTTTTGTAACGTTCATCTTTCTTCCTTCCTATATTGACTTTAAGTACTTATTTATCATTCTCACATCTTGATCATTATTTCTCAATGATATTTTCATGTTCTTTATGTCTTGTACGTAAAGATAAATTATATTGATTTATATCAGATTCCTGCCATAAATTATCTTTTTTCAGTCTTGTCATTGTTTTGTTTCTGTTCTTGGTATAGACATTTTCTGTTTCCTGATAAGGTTTGGTTTATGTTGCGCATTGGTGTGATAAAATGATGCCGCTTTACTTTTTGTAAACATATCTGGGGTATTTTACTGTTATGCTACTTTTTAATATACGTTTACAATTTGTTGATTTGTTTGATAGGGAAGTATTAAATACATAGTTTATACTTCTCGTCACATATTGCTTTTCGTTTACGGATTTCGATCATTTCTTGTTCATTTCTTTTCACTATTCTTTACTGTCTCTGGTAAAATCTTGGTTTTCGATACCATCTTATAATAACAATTTTGCAATTTTATCGGTGGGTGTATAAGGTTTGCTCTAACGTCATTTAAGCGTATGCAAAGTTTTAGGACTAAACTGATAATGCAAATTCAGAAGATTCTCTCGCTCAATGACAGGCGATAATAAAGTAAAATCGTCCAATGTTCCTGGCACAGTGAACTTTCATGTCCGCATTGGTTGTAAGTCAAAACCTTCACTTTGTGATTATAAAATCTATCACTCCTACATTTGTACACGTACCATCTCACGATAATTAATGAATATGAAATATGCCATGTATGAATGAAGTAAGCAACGGGGAAAGTATAAACTAAGTTGACTATCAGGTTGATCCTTATTCTCCCAGTTCTGTAGTAGTATGTGCTCCTTGAATCAACAGTCTTATTCAAATTCTATCATAAGTTTTCAAATTAGAAAACTTGGCAAATAAGTCCTTACTGACATTTAAGTCCTTGTATAGCTTATGTGCATGTAGTTGTAAATTTCATTTTAGGATTCCTGATATCTGTGAAATAGGATGACTGTAAAGGATAGCGAGAACTAATTTTCCGAAAATGTTTTTCAATTTCACTGGTACATTAAACTGAAAAATTACTTAACGTAATTGTGTTGCTCAAAACCTTTCTTCACTACTACATTCACGTGAGTTGTAAGAGGGATACCGGCAGTTGTAGACACGAAAGAACTACTAGAAGCAGTTAAACTAAAATACCCAGAGGTAACAAATATAACTCGCATCAAAAACAACCGAGGAACCCTATCATTAATCAGTCTGTTCACTAGAGACACAAACTTGGTAAGCAGCTTGATTACAAATGACATATACATCGGAAGCATTATATATCGCGTTGAAGAATCAAGAACTTCGGGTAGACCCTCTCCATGCAGGACATACCAAAAATATCACAGAAACAAAGCTTATTCTACGATTCCTGCTTGTTACAAATGTGAAAAGGAACATCTCAGCTACACCTGCTACAAATCACCCGACAGAATTGTTTGCGGAACATGCAAGAAATTTTGACACGGCACAGCAGCATCTTCATGTCCACAATGACCTACACAAGGTCAAACTATCGTACCTGATAGAATTTACAGAACTTCACCTTCCTCAGGTAGCAAATTGAACTATGCCAACACTCTCAAAACAGCTGTAGAAAATAATACAACACAAGAAATATCATCTATAGTACAATAGACAATAACACATCCACTACTCAAAACATAGAAAAGAATCCATCCGAAATATCTAGTCAATGAAAAAATGAGACAAATATCAAAGTGGGTCCTTTCTATCTTATCACTAACATTAACGTTACCAGCTGAATCAAGAACTTTAAAAGAAGTCAACACAATTATCAAAGCTCCAACAGAACAGTTCTTAACATGACATTTTAATATTATACAATCTGTAGATGGTCACATCTTCATAGACGGCGAAGAATACACGAAGAAATAAACAAATGGCAAGAATCACACTACCAATCAAGACATAAATGAAGATGCAAAGTAAAGCAAATAGTTTCTTCGAGAGCGAGTTAAAGTATGTCGAAGAAACTCGATTATACGTACATTACGAAGTCGGATCTCGCGAAGCTTGAACACGAGTGGAGATCTGATCAATTGGAAACAGATCCAAACAATCGATTTGGACATAAGTGGGTGAATAAAAGTAAGAAGAAGGAAATAAACCCAGCTAAACCAAGATCGAACAAAGAGGACAAAGATAGGAGATAAAAAGTGGTAGACGGAGTCTACAGTGATTGGGAAAAACCGAACAAAGAAGCAACTCCTCAAACAATGCACCTGAGAAGTGTAAGAAGAGGGGTCGTTGACCAAGAAGTATGGAGACCACATCCGGAGGAGCGGGTGCTCCATCCATCCTGAAGGACGATGGAAGTAAGAAAAGATTAAGAACGCCGGAAGAAGAAGAAGACAGTAAAAGATATAAACAAGAAAACAAGGTAGAAGATTTGAAGATATTCACAGCATACTTGGAAGGATGACTAGAAGAACTGTAAAGGAAGCAAGAAAAACTCGAAAGAGAAAATGCGAGATCAAGCTTGTACAATGGCAGACGAAGGTGGAGGAGCTGGACCATGAAATCGAAAGGATTGAAAAGAACAAAAATGAACTGAAAGAAAATGCAATAACTAAAAGCGTAAAGATAAAGGAACTAGAAGTAACCAACAATCAAGTAGAAATAAGAAAAATGGAAATTGAAGAAAAATTACGAAGCCAAGAAGAAGAATTATATATGGAAAATGGAATTTTGAAGACAGCAAAAGAAACAACTATACCAATGGTTAGTTTCGTGGACATGCTAAGAAGATACACAGATTCCGAAAAAAAAACCCAGAATTATCGAATCAAATAAAAGAAACATAAGGCCAACAATAGTAATTAAGCCTAGAGAAGGAGAAAATCTTAGAGATATAACGATAAGACTGACACAAATAATCAGTAGAGAAGACAAAATCAATTTTCAAATAATACAAGGAAGAACTGCATTGACAGTCCAAATGGCTACGGCGAGGGACGAAGAAAAACTAAGGAAACATCCAGGCATGGCAGGAAATATCGACTCCACAAACAAAAGCAGTAAGAGAAACCCATTGATGATAATGTATGGAATTCCGACGGAAATGAAGGAGACGGAGGCAGTAAAGGAGTTTCTGGAAAGGAAGCTAAGTGAATTGATCAAAGAACAGAAGAAATTGGTAACTCCAATTTCTAGGTTCAAGGCGGGGCCTAGAAATCAGGAGAGATACCACCTGGATTTTGAAATGCCCAGGCAGGTGCGGGAAATGATTCTGAGAAATCCGAAAGTCTACATAGGATATGAGACCACAAACGTAAAGGACTTTCTCATTGTCACGACTTGCATGAATTGTTTTAACTACGGGCACATTGCTGCACACAGTACCAATGATACTAGATGTGGGAATTGCGACGAGAAAGGACACAAAAAATAGACTGTAAAGACAAGGATAAGAAAATGTGCGTACGATGTCACTCGAGAAAAAAACTGTTCGGGGCGAAAAACCAGCAACAGTGTGCCCACAATACCAATTTAATTTACACAGAACCATCGATAAATTCGATTATGGCCTGTAATCACAGCCTAATCGACGAAGAATCACCAAAATCCAAAAAGAAGAACCTCCGTGCAGACAAAAATGAAGTGTTGAAAGACTGATGAAATTTAATAACACCAAGAAAATTGAAAACATTAACGATTGGCTAACAAATAGCATGGAAGAATTTCTCGAGGTGAAACAAAGATGTATAGACATGAATGACAAAAATCTGATCATATTATACTTCATAAACCCAGATTTAGCAACATTCCCAAGGGGCTTCGCCCAGACGGTGCAATTATCTCATGACGATTTTAATCTAGGTAAGATGGAATATAGTAACATAAAAATCACTGACAATAAATTAGTAGAACTGTATCTTTTGACAAATTGATATGAATGCGTAGTTGTTCATATTAAATCATCTAGGGAGACTTTTTTAGAGGACTTAGAGTTGTTGTTGGAGCTTGTGTCTGCAACAAAAAGTCAAAAAATAATAAACATCAGGATACCGGCTATAGGCATGGGACTTTGGCAAGTGGCCCCAGAAGAAGTCCTAAATACACTTAAAAATAGGAACATAATATAGAGGATATTGAGCTAGAAATTTTAATACAGGATAGACTACTCTTTGTGACTATCAAACAAGAACTAAGCAAAATTAAGAACAACACTAACATCCGGAAAGAAGAAGAAGAAAATATCACGAAAGAAATTCTGGGACTGCCGCGCGAAAGTAAAGAAGAGTTCACATAGCCTTGGAATCTACAGACAAGGAAGGAAACAAGATAGAAACAAACATAAAGAAAAAACGAAGATGGAAATCTTGGATTCCAAGATTATATAAAAGGAAATCTATCAAAAGCAAAAGCAAAGTATTAGTGGAGGAGACAGAAGTGACGGAAAACGTAGATACCACGAATAAAGATGAAATGTATGAAATGGGAGGGGAACTGTCGGAAGAGGAGGTTGGAGCATCGAAATTTAATCATTCAATCATTTAATTTAGGGATCAGTCCTTGGGTCTATTCTGTGGGATATTGTCTTACAGCCATGTCTGGAGATGTTAAACGGATGCAGCAAGTGGAGCGCGTGGTATGGTACGCGGATGACTTGGCGGTGGTTCTTAAAGGTGAAAACAGAAATAATATCCAAACAAAGGCAAACCAAATAATAGAAGAAATGACATCGTGATGTAAAAACAATAAATTAACAATACCGGCAGAGAAAACCAAATACGTACTTTTAAAGGGAAATTTGACTGTAATCGAGGCCCAGTAATAAAGGTAAACAACAAAACAATCAAAAGGGAAAAAGAATTCAGATACTTGGGGGTTAATATTAGATGAGAAATTAAATTTTAGGGCACATGTAAATACAGTCAAAAATAAAGGAGTAAAATTAACACATAAAGTAGTTAACCTAGCAGCCAACGAATACAAAATCCCTCTAAAAGTGATCAAAATCTACTACGCTGTCATAATAGAATCTGTTGTCCGATACGCCGTCAGCGTCTGGGCCCACCGGATGAACGACATAAAACAAGCGCAAACGATCAACAGCGGACAAAGACAAATTATGTTAAGTGTAACAGGTGCTTATAGAACAACGCCGCTGGAGGCACTCCAGGTGGTCACCGCGACCTTGCCGATGCATCTCCAGAAAAACTAGGGGCCACGAACTGGTTGAAAAGAGGAAACGTTGATAAAATAATCAAGATGATCCACCAGCAAGCAGAATGCAAGAACGACATCGAAACAATTTTAATCAGTGCGTGGCAGACATTTTGGAGCGAATCATCTAAAGCAAGAAGGTTGTATACATTGCTCCCGGACGTGGCTGAGAGGACAGGAATGAATTGGGAAATTGGAAACGTGGAGATCAAGAACCGATAATAACTCGGGTTCCTGAAGCTACGCACTGATGGTATTCTTCTTTTGACTATAACAAGAACAAAGTTCAGAACAGAATCAATAATAGTATATAGTTATATAATAATAGTATTATAGTTATATAGTAATAGTAATACTTATATAATAATAATTATAGTTTAATTTAAAGTTATTTAGGTTATAACAATGATATTTAGTTTCGGTGTAAAATGAAAATTCTAGCTGACTCTAAAATATAATAAATAAATAAATAACCGTCCTTGCATACCGCGGTGAAGTGTTTGTGTCACTCAAACCCATGCATACGTTACATCGTATTACTACTATACACACCTTGTAAGAGCTTCAGACACTATTCGGCGATTTCTTTAAATTCACAAGGAATTTTAAGTTAATGCGCTGCTCAATTTTCACATCTACCATTTCCCGGTTACACGATAATAAATCTCTTCCTTCATTGGCTACCCGCTGAGTAAACCCGAGTGACATTGAAGACTAATGTATGTCACTTGTTTCTCGAAGGTTGAAGGTTGCTTTCGGCGTATACTCTCTCCACTGTTCCACCCATACTTTGGACAGAATTTCTCCTTTTATTTTTAGCAAGACTTTCTATGATATAGTTGTAAGATATTCCAGATACTTGTTAACTTTGAAATCAATCATTTTAACATTGAGGAAAAAAGCTATGAAGCTTTTAAATTGGCATTCATTTGAACTTAGTTTATTTACTCTCATAAATTTCATGACATTATTATTAAACTGAATGTTTTCCCCTAATCAAATTTTCAATAATGAAACTGTATTTTTATCAACTTTCTATTTATGGACAAGATATGCAACAATGCCATAGGTTTGTCACATTGAGTTATACTATACCGATAACGTTAACACATAATTGTTTGTTATAACGTCTCATCGAATGGAAATAGCACCTAAATATTGGATCTGTAGTTTAATATACATTCTGAAATACTACGTGTAACTCTATTAGTCGGATAGGGTTCTCAACTACGTAAGGTTCTAACCGACTCGGTTCAACGAGGTAGGTCCAGATCTATCCGCGTCACAAGTCGGGTACGGACGAACATCCTTACTTTTAAGCCAACCCAAACCATTTAGATCATTGCCAACAGGAATCGAAATCGGGATAAATGGATTCCAAATTGATGAGTAAGAAGCTCTAGCAAATTGCAACGTTTGTAGTCTGAGGAAGACTCTGATGCAGTGTCGAAAGTGTATACTGTTTATATGTATTCTTGTAGCCCTTGTTTCGTCGGCTTAAAATGTAACTATTTGTCTGTGATCGGCTGCAGAACTGACCGATGAAAGGACGAAGTCAGCGGTACCTGTGCCGATCCAGGCCGCCGAACTGACTACTCTCAAAATAGAGTCACATTAATTGCTTAGTTACTTAATATATATGGCATTCGTCTTACTAGTTAAATAAAACATTTGGATTTCGTATATTCGTATAATGTTCTAAACACAATTTTATTATTGACTTCTATTTCGTTATACAAACTTCTACCTAAATTTATTGAACTTTACTGAAACTTACGTTAAATTACGTCGAAATAGTTTTGAGTGATTTCTGGCAAATTATGTGACCCTTTAGAAAGTACAGATTGACTTTTGGCACTTACTTGCAAACTGATGATCGTTCCATCGTCGCAAACGACAAACGTCTCGGTTGTCGTACACTTTTCCTCTGTCCAAAACTTGGTGCTTACGCTCTCGATCTCAAACTCCGAATCCTGTTTTGTTCTCCTCTCAATCCACTCGTCACCCATCATTTCCAAATTCCGCGAACGTTGCTTTCTTACTTTGGTTCATTCTTCTGGCTCTTTCCACAAGCGTGAATCAATCCTGGAAGTTCAGCTATTGTTTGCGTTGGTAATCAGCTTGCATGTACGTAAGAGGGAAACACACTTGCCAGGTCTTTGTCAACAAATTAATGAAATTCTTTACATGAGTGTGTATTGTCCTTGACGGTACAAATAATGATTTTAATAATCCGACACCTGATATAATCAATACTCTCAAAATTGATATCAGAGTTCCATTTCAGAATTATGCAAGGTAGTAGCATAATGCACAAACAAACTTGAGTTGATTGATCATAAAAAATAACGAAGGAAGTCCTTGTCACCTAAGTGGAAAAAGAATCCAAAAAATTTCGTAGCTGCAGACAGCCGAAAGTGTAAGAAAATAAACGTTGAAGCTTCACATTTTCAGTACTTGTAATAATAGTGCGGATGCACCATTCAATTGTCAAAGACTTCAATTATGCTCTACCGAAAAATATATGTTCCTAAATTTGCGTTGGGTACATAGGGGTTTTCTCAAAGAAAATAGGTGATTAGCTGAATTGCTTGGAAATGAGCATGAATAAAATGGCTATCCCTGTGAGTAAAGACGCGCTATGATACTAAAATTATGTGGTTTATGTTACAGTTTTGTAGTTTGTTTTGCATGCTTGATAATATTTATTTCAATATTCAGAGCTAAATTGCAATAAAAGAATGTAAAAAAGGAAGAGCGATTCAAACTACAAGTCACCGCTTTGAACAAAAGGACGTTTTTATCCTAGCTGACCATATTTATACAGCGAAAGGATTTTGAAATCTAGAGAAATGAAATATATTATCAAGGTAATGAAGGTGGATAACAGGAATTATTAAGAAAGTGGTTTGAGGCAATATTTTCAAGGTGAAATTGTAATCTTAGTGAAACAATGTTCCGTTCGTTGCACTAATTATATTAACTATAATATTGCAGAAAATTCTAAATGTGTGAAAAATAATAAAAGTATTTTTAAAAAGACGTATGAATACTTATGTATTAAAGGTAGAGAAAATAATTGTTTTATAGTAACATTTCAGCTCTTGTGGAACAAGATTTCATTAGACAAATAAGTATTTGAAACTTTGGAGTCTTTTTAAGAAGAATCTTGGTTTCAACTAATTTATTGTACTCACAAATATATTAATTCATCTTATCCAATGATATATGTTTTTCACATTAGATTATATATAAATGTCAGATACATTAATAAAGAACCAAGCAGGAAAAGAGGGTTGAAAAATAAACGTTCCAATGTGTCATCGTCTAAGGGTTGGACTTTGAGGCAAATTGGATGTTTCAGGTTACTTTAATCATCACCGTAATCCAACCGGCCAATAATATACAATCATTTTGATAATAATAAGAAAACATTCAACCAAAGTATACAATTCTTACTCCTGTTATGCAACCACGCATTTTTTTTTAGATACGTTCGAATTATTGTAACCTGCCAGATGGTCGTCTTCCTTTGGGAAATCCCTTGCGCACCCATTGGACAAGTTTGACATGAAATTTTGGATAGAGACGATTTAAATTTAATTTTTGAGGGTAGAAGGATGCACCCATTATTGGCAACAATTAATGACATTGGAAATATTAAATTATAACGTTCATTGTCCCACGCTTTCCGTAACTTTGCTGCCAAACGTGTGGGAATTTCATTAAGATTTTCTCCTAAGGGATCTTCTCCCAAGTAACTAGGAATTTTCACAGTAACTTCAGATTTTCTCCTAAGTTTTTTTATGTACTTTAATCCGTGGAAGTTTGTCAGTGCATTATGTTATCCGTGGAAGTTTGTCAGTAATTCGACGTTATTCTGTATATTTTTTAACGTTACCTGGTTAGCAAAGTTATCATTTTTATAAACTTAATTTTTCATTTTTCATTTCAAGGTTATCCAAGAAAGCAGATATGGAAATAAGCACTTATAGTATGAGTGATATCAGGCTAGGGTATGTAATACCCGATGCAACTAAGAATTTGAAGGTAATCTCCTGTCACCTAATACGGACTTTTCGTTTGTTGGTAGTATGCAATATAAATGGATTTATATATAGTAAGCACAACATTTCTAAGACTTAATTGTGATAGTAGTAATAAATATAATTAGCTGTATGACTAATGATCTGATATTACCATTCATTAAAAAAATTGCTTCTATTTTTAGAACATTATGGCGTTAGCGTGGATTGGGCAAGGGAGAGGAAGTGGAGTTAGAATTTGGCTTACCTCCTAGTCTAGATTTAAAAACATTATTCTGACCTCTGGGTTATATGGCTATGAACAAACTTTGGGGATACCTCAACTGAGGTGGTTGGTTGAGGGTTCGAAGTTAGAACCTAGTGAGCACAAACCAGGGAAATTATATATTTGAATTAAAATTATTTTTTAAAGTCTTTAGGCAACTTTGTATCAGGCCAGATGGATTATGATGGGATGATTGGTGGAATGAATAAAGTGGGATGAAACTGGAGAACTCCGACGACTCATCTTTAAGGTAATAATAAAAATTCTTGTCTTTTTAACGTTGCATGGGATGGCGTGCCTGATACAGAAATGGGTGTCTCAGGTGCTGGAATATCGACTGGGGTAGAAGTGGAAACATTGGCCGTGACTAAAACAAGCGCTTTGCGCACTCCCAGCAGTCATAGCTTGAGATGTCGAAGCAGCTTCTTGGGGGCTGTCTACTCTATGATTTTAAAGTGGGTTTATTGGTAACCTAATAGAGTCAACGAATACGTCAAGCTTTTGGAGATAATGCTCTGAGTGAACACACCGCCAGGTATTGGTTTCAGAAAAATAGCTCTGGATATTAGAAAACAATCAGATTAAATTAGAAAAGAATCACAATTTAAAAAAATCAAATGTAATAGTTACGTTTGGCTTTATTAACTGCTACGACCAATATCAAAATTCAGCTGTACTCATGGTCATTTTTAGTTTGAAAATCCCTGTCTATGATCAGTGTCTATATTACTATTGTGAAAATAAAATATGAAAGGCATATACAGGGTATCCCATTTTAATTAAACCAGCCTTCCATGCACAATGGAGTTATGTCACATGCACAGTGTTGTCACCTCAATGCTCAACACAAACTTATATTTTTTTTAAATGGGATAAAGGGTCAATACTTTCGGAGGTGATACTATGAGTCATGGTAAAACAAGTTTATGTGAACAGTTCGAATTATGCTTCGTTTCGGAGATACAGTGTTTCCAAATTGGAGCCAAAAATCAACGCATACCAATGGGAAGAAAATAAATAATTCTCAATAAATCATAAACGACGCATTGAATGAAACTTTTGTTGGTAGAAATTTGTTTGTAACAACATGGTGGATATCAGGATTGAAAACACGATGTCACCAGGTTGTCAGTGTTGCCAACCGGTATAACGTTTAATTTTTCAAATGGACCTACGTTGTGTTATTGGGTATTTGGCATCATCTAGTGATGACAAACAACATACGTAAAGCACACATCACAGTGTTGCAAACTGTTGATAAGAGAAGGATTTTCGGGATCTTATACAAACTATGTAATTCCCTAGGATATTTCATCCACAGTTTGCAACACTGCGATATTTGCTTTACGTATGTTGTTTATCATCACTAGAGGATACCAAATACCAAATTCATAGTGTTGTATCATGTTGCCGTGTCCAGAGAATTACATCACCGTCAGGTACTACCGAACTAATACTTTTTTTTTCTTTTTACACTTGGGACCCAACTTCTTTGCAGAAATTGGGTTGCTTACTGTCTGGGACGTGCGTCACAAGCAGTTGTTCGCTCTGCCAAGTTTCGGACAGGCTGTCGCTGGAGATTCTCGGATTACCGGAATTCCGGCAATCAGAGAAGCTTCTATGTTCTCTAGTTTTCTCACATAGGGTTGTGCGGGACTTTACTCTGGACCTGACGTCCAAAATTTAATCCTGGTCTTGTTTCCACTTTTGTGGAGGATTGCACATTTTGTCGCTATTTCTTTATTTTACACAAATTACATTATGCAACGTGCAACATTTAAGGGACGTCACGGACACACAGGACAAAACATAGACTTGGCTTCTGTAGAGGTTCAAAGTATTTACAAATAATAGAAAATTAATTAGTGTTCGTGTGAGTTCCTCTCAGCTGCTGCTCCTCTTCCATTGTTGGGCTGACTCTGTCAACCCGAGTCCTAGCTGAGACCGAGTTCCGCTCGCGGATGGACCAGAATTGCACTTTATTGCATCACAGATTAAAGATTGATCACCTCACTCACGATCACTCACACTACACAAGAAAGATATTCGCACTATTTGTGTCTATGTTCCGGTTTACGGCACATTAATACTTGTATCCATTATTTATTCATTGTAATATTTAGTAAATATCACACACTGTTTATACACCAGTACCACATGCATGGCACGTAAGGTATAGAAAAATCACAGCAGACATCCAGAAATATCCAGAAGAGAGTACTCATATAGGATTTTCTGATGGCTTCCAGCAGTCACACTTGCGTACGCACACGATCTTTCGTTCTTTACAGTTAATTAATTTGTTTAATGTTATTTAGTGGTTTTGTTTAATTGTTCTTTTATCTCAAGAATTTTTACGGTTTTCGTTTCACTTGAAGGACGGATGATTTATTTGTATATTTAAAGTGTTTATATAATGTTGTTTAGGTTATATAGGTTATGTCCTAAGTTATGTGGATCATAATATAGGTTATATGCACTTTTAGATATTTACATTTGTTGGTTAAAATTGTCTTCACCACTATCTGCGGCCGCCTCTCCGGACGAACTAGTTTGACACTTTGTTAGCTAACTTCAGGAGGACATCCACCCGTTCTGGAACTCAGAACGTAGGTAATCTTCCTGCCCTACAAGAGCTTCCTTACCACTTCATCCAGGTCTTCGGTTTCCTTACATCTTAGCACTATGTGTTCCATAGTGACGACCACACCGCACCCGTGGACATATTTTCCTCTGCGAGGTTTGGGTCTCTTAGTTTTGTTTCATATGGGCCATGGCCCGTCAGAAAGTGGACAAGGCCTCCTCGATGTCAGTGTTAACATGGAGCCTTCCAGCAACGCTCAGGAAAATGCAAATAATCTTCTGGCTTTTTCATTGTTTTCCAGAAATTTTGCCATACACTGGTTACTACGTTTGTAATTTAGTTCATATTAGTAGCTAGTGTTTAATATTTGTTCGATCTTGTGTTATCCTTTTTTAACCAGTACATGGCTCCAAGCTGTTTAATATGGAGGAGCATCGGGACTGTAGCGGCAACAATTTGTAGAGTCTCCACTGGCGTTGTTCTATATGCCGAACTAATTTTGATTTATTTTTTCCAATTTATTTTGTTTATTTTATATCCTGTTTTACATTCGGTACTTTTCACTCTTTATTATTTGATGTTCTTTATTAAAGCGGATGGCGATGAGCGCGCTTATGATCTGGTCCTCCATTACCGTCCATTCCCTTTCAAAGACGTAGGAAGCTCAAACTGTACGTCCCCGAAGTGTTGGACCGAGCAAAAGCAATTTATCATTCCAAAAGACGTGATGCCCCGTTCCGTAGCGTGATGTGATGGTTTTGAAGTTATTACTATGTCTTTGAACACCTAACGGCAACGTAAAGAGTGCATTGTTTTTCCAATGACGAAAATGTGTAAAACACTTTTAACACATGTGATTCCACACAAACGCCTCGATACTATTTACGAAAATTGAATCAGATTATTGCCTATGTGCTGAGTAAATTATGCAGATGTAAACTGTGGAGAAATGATGTAAGAGGATGTTAGAAAATAATTAAGTACTAAATTAATTTTAACATTTCTACTTATATTTTATGATCCTAGTGGTATGGTTTATTCTTCATGTCATAGACCTACCCAGGTGACAATCATTAATCAACATTATCTTAGATCAGTTTCATGTGGAGTTCGTTTACATTTATTTGAATCTAAAATTGATAATTTCAAATGAAAATTACCCAAGATCCTTTTGAATTAAAATGGTCTTGATCAAAAGCAATTTACCCTTTATTATTTTCTGTTCTGCAGTCTCAAAGATCTACTTGCATAAACTTTGAAGAAAATATATAATATAGTTTTAAGGATGCAAACGACAAACTTTCATTCTATTTTTTTAAAGAAATGTGGTTAGTTTTCCTAAATTATGTTTTTAAAGTAGTATAGACCATATATTATTCTCCCTTCATATGCCAATATGCTTCGAAAATAATCAATATTTTTGAAATTCGGAAAAATATTTTGATGTATTTTTATGTTAAGTTGGATCGTTTTATGTTTCCTCTAAAATTTATGTTTTACTAGTTAGAATTTCTAACGTCTCCACCCTTCATTTATGTCTTGTGGATACAGTAAGGCAGCATAATTTTGATCGATTTAATTACTCATATCGAACTCTTTGGCAACTCATAATAATATTAGATTATATTAATTTTAATTAACAGGTATTTTTGACTTCCCCTGATGAATTGCCACAAATCAGCAAGAACTATTTTGTGTTTCCTAAAGATGGTTTTCTTTATACGTTTCTTTTGGATCAATTTACAACAACGAGTACACCAGAGGTAAAGGAGTTAACCTTGAGCCAGAGAAAATGTTTGTTTCATGATGAGAAACATTTGGATATAAGTCCAATCTATACATCTGTTGCTTGCATAATAGAATGCAGATTTAAACCGTTGATGGAACACTGTGGCTGCTCACCTTATCTGTTCTATAACTATGGTAAGTCAAGGTTTAGTTAAGAATTATTATTTGGCGTAATTTTGATGCCATTGTTCTGGAACGATATTATACATAGTTGTTACTGGGGTTACATGGTTACAACGACTTCAATCTCATCAAATAAGCCTGTAAAACATGTTCGTTTAGAAATAGAATTTTCCAAAAGAATATTGAAAATTATGAAAAAAGTGCATTCGGTAAACTTGATGAATAAATTTATTTGTGGTTCTCTTACGATATTTCTTCTTGCCTTAAAATCAATTAGATCCGTACTTACAGTAGCTACACAATGTATCTCTTTACTTATATTTTAAATATCTATGTAAACCATGTACGGACGAAGTAGCACAGCAGCTAATACGCAAGTAGATTTTCAATTTACGCATCATATCTACAAGTACAATTGTTTATAAGTGTTATGTCCACAATTACATATATTATAAAA
>JAGDQP010017843.1:25412-37722 GCA_022664845.1 Lepisma saccharinum | reverse complement strand
GTGTCTGTGAACATAGGCAACAAATCAATCAAGACTTTTTGAGCTTAATCACTTGTGCAGAGCAAACAAATATAGTTTTCTCCTCCATTCTCTATGCAGACTTTGCTAAAGTAGTAGTTGGTAGAACTTATACACGGAGAGACACGTTCCCTCCGTTGCTTAAACTTACTTCTTCGTCCAAAAGCACGTGTTCACAGAACTACAAAAGAACTTCAGTAAATAATAAGAAGCCCACTTAAATTGTAGAAATTAAAAATGCACACTCTAATAGAGAGAGAAATAACACAATGTAACTTTAAATCGCGTTTATAAAGACAAACATTCTTGTTCAAATTTCAAAATGGAACCATCATTCAATACAGTGAATATTTGTCACATGAGTTCCGTCTTTTCGAATAATTATTAAGTCGACTTATGAACCCTCAAAGTAAGGCTCTTGTTTTCAACAGAATTACTAGCAACTTTTGCAAAATGTTGCAGTTTCAGAAAACAATATTGTATAGGTACCTTGTAAAATAGTAGAACAATGAATGAACCCTTGTTCTTTCAATATTGTTTGTTTTCAGTTGGTCGGGTGTTTAACTCAGCATCCCTGTAAAACAAACAGTGGCATTAGAGCTGTGGACGCTGCTTCGGCTTTTTTCTCTCTCTTGCTACCCAGTCTAGTAATTAAACACAATGCTGATAGATTGCAGTGCAATAATGTGACATTACATATCTGCGTTGACAAATGAGAGGGGTTTAGCAGTCGGGCCACCTACTGCACGCCACATGATGCCGTCTAGTTGAGAATCGCCTATGAGCCAACGATGGCCCACTCAGAATATCCTGCCTCTTCGGTAGCCATGTTAAATCCATACTTTTGTCCGACTTTTCTTGCTTCCCTAATCACGATCTGGCATGCGTCATCGGCCAGCCACCTTCAAGCCACCATCTTGACGGTAGCAGCCACAAATCCTAACGTCGAGCCGCAACAATGTGGCTGCATTTTTCTCATGTTGAAGGTTTGTTGGATTATTTGATATTACTCTCACTGGAAATACCAGAAGCCTTTTGGTTATTGGTTTGTACTTGCTATTTCAAAGTTGTGTACTTATTTTAATTTATGATAGTTCAAAAAACACCTCCGCCAAAATATAAACTAAACTTTAAAAATGCTGTTTAAAAAAAATATGAGAAATAACTGAACATTTGTTTATCCAAATCTTTACGACTTTCACTAAGTTCATACATTGCATTTTGTGTATGTTCAAGTTTCTCTTGTAGAAAATTACTAATTTCACTTACCTATTTGTTCTTGATAGCTTCAGTTCATCTTATATGGACACACTTTTCCTGAGGAGGAAAAGCAGAATACATGAGACTGAGAACTCTCGAGGGGAAGCCTTACTCAAATTGTTTGCTTTCATTTTTAATGTAATGTCATGGATTGTGTGGTAGTGTGACTTATTATTTCATATTGTGGAATCCATCTTTTTGGTCCTCGCTCTTTCCTTAATCCAAACAATTGAAGTTATTAATAACACTGTTCGAGCTAAACTTCGTCACAAGATATAGTTGAGAAGATATGGTGCAATGATTTGAATTTGTGAATGCAGAGAAGCTCAGTTCTATTTTCGGAAACCCATATTTCAGTTTATTTGAGAAAAGATCACGGCATAAGGTAACAAATTGTACAGATAATGTACTGTACACTCGCACAGACTTATTTATTTATTCACTTAGGTTCGCAAATTGTTAGGGTA
The DNA here is from genome assembly GCA_022664845.1 of Lepisma saccharinum. Classification (NCBI taxonomy): domain Eukaryota; kingdom Metazoa; phylum Arthropoda; class Insecta; order Zygentoma; family Lepismatidae; genus Lepisma; species Lepisma saccharinum. The sequence continues at coordinate 35,977 of JAGDQP010017843.1, read as the reverse complement.
TTTCTTTCCTCTTTTTAAATCATCTGCCATCACCTTGAATGTTATGGAACCAAAATGTCACTGGTGTCTTTGGGGTTGTATATATTTCCAGGCGCTCAATGGTTTCTTCCAAATTTTTAGGAGTTTTAGGCTAATCAGAGGAAAATTCTTGTTTTCCTATTCGTAATTACGTCCGTATATGTAAATTCCTACGCTAATATAATTTGACTCAAAGTTTCTGCCATGTAGTAAGAATTAAAACGGAGTATCTAGGCAGAAAAGTGTGGACTTTCTTTGTACTGTAAAATTACTTAAAACTGACACAAAGAAAGTTTGCTTTGTCAATTAATTCAAGCTAAAAATAAAATATCTTCAAAATAAACATTTAATGTCATACTTTCAAATAAGGACAGAAGCAAACCTAAAATTCTAATCTACTTGTATTTAAGCAAGGGATGCACAGTATTTTCTCTACTATGTATTATAAATCTCCGATGAAGTTATTTCCGATTGAGCATTAAGTAATAGTTTTATTAAGTATTAGTGGCATGCTGAATCGAAAACACAAGTTATCAATTCGTCAGTAGATCGATCGAATCGAATACACAAATTATCAATCCGTCTCTAGATCGATCAATCGATCAGCTAAAAGCTAATTATAACCAATCCTACAAGACTGGTGATTTTATTTCCTTATAACAAAAATTCGTTGTAATGAACATTGTATTGGAGAGCAAGAATTCGGTGGGAATTTCTAAAACTTGGTTCTAATGAAAATTTCGTTATGATGACGTTCGTTGTAAAGAAATGTTACATGTACTGGATATTTTTAGAACATTGCTGAAAAGATCAGGCAACCTAGCTGCGTGAAAATTTTCAAGAACTTGACTGATATAAACAAGACGCCATTCAGTTTTCAGAGAAAAAAGAATCTTCAAGCTAGACTCGAATACTGATTCTTCAGTTAGAAGTCAAACAGCGTCCCATCGACTGCCAAAGTGCCAATCATGAATATATGCCAGAAGGAAACGGCATTATCTAACTAATTCTATGGATTACGAGACTCGGAAGTTCATAGCCGCAGTAATAACAGTTCGTCATAGGATTCGTAATCCATTTTTAGGATTCTATCCTTGACATCATCAAGCCAGTTTTCATAATGAACATCTTCCTCTCGAGAATTGCTTCTGATATTGTCATCCCAACGATGTCTCGGTCTTCACAATGGTCTTTTTCCTCTTGCTTCATTTTTTCTAATAAATTGATTGAATTGTTATTAAGGTCTTGAAAAAGCTGGTCACCTTCTACGGATAGGATGTAACGTTTTCGTTAAAGTGGGCTCCGAATCACTCTGTTCAATAAGCCCTACGGGAATTGAACCGGCAACTACCCACACAGAAAGCAAGCGCACTAACCTCTAGGACACACCGAGGTCTTCTTCTATCTCAGCCGCCGTGATCTCATTCTTCTTATAATATCTGGCGAACTATACTGCCTATGGAGTTCTTCATTATGTAGTCTCCTCCATTCTCCGGTCGTTTCGGCCCGTATATCTCGAGAAACTTTATATTAAAACAAACGCTATTTATGTTTGAATTTTTTCACTTTCTTTGGTTTTATTGCTTACCCAGCTCTTGTTTTCCTGTTTCCGTTCTTCATTCCTCATCAAACAAAAGTTTGATTTTTAGTCATTTAGAAACACCTACTCGTTATTTTGCTTCTTCCTTCGCTGACTCACGCATTGCCTCTCACATCTTATTCACATTAATTTTATTATAGTTATCATTATTATTATTATTAATGCCATCTTTATTATTACTCGAGTCAGTTAAGATTTGAGATTTCAGGTTAGATTATCTAGTAGTTTTATCCAGTACAAGACACCATGAGTGGGTGGCTTGTAAATTAATTAAGCCAAAGATCTAAAGGTAGGCAACTTCCATAACTGAATTTTACTTTAAATTATCAGAAATTATTTATATTGTAGAACACTGTTCAGAAAAGTATTGAAGGTCAGAAATAAATATCACTATCGGGTATGAACTATCGTGAAATTTTGTTATCGACCCATCTCGTCGATACCAAAATATATTGAATATATTGAAAACATGAGCTTTCCTACTCTAGAAGTTAATTGGTTTTCTAATAGGATCAATATTTAGTACTTCGTTGTTCCTGAAACTACTATCAAAACATTATTAGTATAAGTATCTTACACGTAGGCATCCTATAGTCCTACTTCATAAATGCTTTTAATACCAATATGGCTGACCTCAGAAAGAAACTGAATTGGTGAATGTTAAAAACGTTTCAGTCAAAATAAACAAAATGTGAAGTAACATATATTTTAGGCTTCCGAAGATTGATGTTATTTTTTACATGCTCAAAGAGAATCAGTCAAATGCCCCAAGTACACAAAAACCAACAATGCGCAGATGACACTTCATGCGTTCAGTCATTCGATACTCTACCATACTTTTGATTTTCCAAGTCTTGGAAAGGCAACTTAAGAACTGCTATGCAAAACAGCTTACTCTCAAGGCCAATTCCAAGTTAAATTATATTAAAAGCCTTCAGCCCTACATATCAAAACATGAAGAGTTCTACGGAGAAATTTATACGTGACACACAACTGAAAATGGTATGGATAAGATGATGCTTAAAAGTATATAAACGTCAACACAAAATCATCTCGCTATTGTAAAACAATTCAAAATTATCAAAATGTCGCCTTTTGTACTTTTCTAAATACTAAAATAATGTCAAATCGCTTTTTTGTGTCTTAATTTACAATAGTATGCTATAAGGGGAATAGTCAAACAATTTTAATAAATATTTTTGTACGACATATTTTTTTTTCTCTGCATTCAAGTAGATGGGTTCATGTTTCTGGTAATCTGAACGGTTTGTATCAAAAAGGCATTGCTGTAAGGGTTATAGAAAGCATTTCTGGCAGTTTGTTTTCGAAACTAGGATTAGTATGCACCGACTCAATTGCGTGTTCAGCACTGGAAACGCTTAGTAACTCTAAGTAGCACAAATCAAAATGATAGTACCTCATACACATCCCTTAATCAACGAGAAGAAAATGAAAGATTCAAAATATATTAGAAAATTAGTTTGATTCCGATACCGCCCACGAAACGACTGGCAAGATCAAGTAGCCAAACAGCCGAACAAGTTGGTTATTTATTAAGTTATTGTACTAATCACGGATCAACTCGTTCGAAGAATATAGTATATAAATATATCCCTGAATCAATACTATCGTAAATCTGCATTTGTTCCTTTAATCAGTATCCATAAACGTATGTTTTAAAATATGAAATCACATATTTTTTAATTCGTTATAATGCCTCAATAACGAAACAAATATCGTAAATTAAAATAATAGACGTTGTATTAGACCAAATTCACGTTTACTTTCCCAAGAAGAGAATTAGAAAATTAATTACTCATGTCGTTAATAATTCGTCAACAAGTACAAGAGTTTCGTTTTGTCCTGCTACGAACAAGAATAGAAATTCTCTGCATTGGATGGTTAACCAAACGTCATACACACAGTTGCTACATGTTATTTCCTCATTGGGCTGAGATGTGGTCACACGTTGTCGTCTTCACTCAAAAACACCGTCAAGGAAAGCTTTTATCTCTCCGCTTGCGTTGTGATTGACAAATGGTGTGCGACTGTGTTACGTGTTAGATATAAGAAATAACTATGTTTATGAATATTTTGAAAGTGCATTCGAAAAGTAAATAGTGTGTATTCATTTTGTTCACTCTTCTGTGATTTATCTATACTCGAAAATAAACAGAAGAAGTAAAGAAACTGGTTTAAACTTCTATAAGAGAAGATTATTTTAAATCCGATTTTCATTAATTGAGGAAAGCTTGCAACACCGTCAGCCGTCAACAGCGCCTGTCCAGTCTCTGCGCCAGACAAGCCTTACTTCCTTTCCTCTGTCGTTTCTACCCGGATTTATTCTTTAATAAAGAAAAGTATAGTTCTTAATAACGAGCACATAACCGACATATATAGTATCAAATCATAACCACAATAAATCTGACTTTGGAACGAATGGGTATTTTCAAAATGCAAACTTTGTAGAGCTCACAAATAAATTGAATTTCCAATACATCCAACTGTTACAACTTTTCTAGTACCTGTAAGTATCACAAACCAAATCTTTATTATCTTACACATAGTTACTACATGTGTAACCTGTACAGCCTGTTACTAATACATTTAATGAATATATTATTCCATTACAACAAGTGCCTAATTGTATACTTTCTGAGTTTCCGAATTCCAGAGAAACGTAACTTTAATAATGTATACGAAACGAAAAGAAATAGAGTAAAATACTAGTTCTCTCCGCATACAACATACACTTCGGCTGCCGTATTTTCGTAAAGATATGTATCAGTTCCTCTGTATTATTCAGAAATCTCTCGGTGTGTCTACTCTTCTCCTTCCATCTTCATTCCCACCCCCACTTCCTCCGCCTCTTTCCTCTTCTTCTTCTTCCTTCATTTTCTCTTCTCACAGTCTCTCAGACTGAGCTCAACTGAATGTTTGTTTGCAGCATTCAAAAGCGAAGTTTCTGATATTCGTTGTTACTAATCCACTTTACTAAGTACACAACGTTGATATGTTAAAACCTTTGGTTGATTCTGATATATTACCTTCGTACTGTGGACTGTTCCTGTTTACTAACTTTTATGCTTTGGTAACTTCATCGAGTTTACTCTGGGATTTGTCTTTTCTGTTCGTCCTTACTTATATATTCAAGTAGACTGATGTAGAAATTAACCCGCTAAACACGTGATGTTAACTACTTCGTTGAGCATAAATGTACTTAATGTAATTTTGGAACTATCTCTATCTTCTTGCTCTTTCTAGTTTTCCGAACCTAAAAATGAACAGTTGAGGCTTTTAGAAGTTTCATTCGAAGTTTAATTTCGTCATAAGATACAGTTGAAAAGGTATTTTTATGTAACGCCTTGAATTTGTGCATGCCGAAAACCTCCGGTTGTAATTTCTCATAAATTCAACTTTGAAAAAAAAAAGCTTCAAATTCATCTTTCATTTTATATCACTGTATAGGCTCTTCACTAGTATTAGGGCATCCTGTTTATGGAAAACTTATCTTAGCGTATTATTTATATGAAGGAGGGTCTGGTGAAAATTATGAAAGTAAAGAAAAAATATTTGCTGATCTAAACGTTCTCAGCTTCATAGAATAATGCCATTAGGGAAGGAAAACATTCAATAAGATCCATGTGGAAAGAACAAGGAGCTATTTTTTCTTGTATATTTGTTTACAGTCAATGTGCTGAATTTCTAATTATAATCGATTAGACGATTCTAGATTATAATCGTAGCTTTGCCGTAAAGGAACACATTGTTACATGTTGTGGTGTGTGTGTTCCTCTTATTTTCTCTCGGATATCATTTTCGTGTACGACACAACAGCAGTTTCTTGTTTATTTATGCAATTGTATCCACAGTTGTGCATGTTGTATCATCACACGAAAACGAGAACTGTCTTCATTTATTTATAGACAGACACGCACATTCACATTCACACACGCAGAAGAGACAGACAAACAAAGATAAACTCATTGATTGTCTGCCTGACTATCCCATCCACTTTATTTGTTATCCTTCTCTGTATTTGCTTTAACGTTACTGTTGCATGAACTAGTATTTATTAGCTTGGAAAGTATGCAAGCCAAATATCATTATTGTTGAGTGGGTTGCATAGAGCTGCAGGCGATAAGGGTTTTGTTTTTAGCCCACATTGCAAGCAAAATGTAGTTTTCTATATAACTTTTGTTTATGATAAAACTATTTCTCGACAATTATCAAGTGAACGTTTTAATGAAATATTCATGACATGCTCTGTCGAATCCACAATCTAGCAATTCATCAGCATACTGTTCTACTAGACACAGTTATTTCTTACTATTATTGTAACCATATGTACTATTTATGCTTACAATTTATGATAAATCACTTTTGTAAAATTAATATTTTTTTAAAATTGAAATAAACTCGCCAATGCAGTAGCCGTTAACGTATTTGATAATAGTAAATGTTTCTAAATTAAATACGTATATTCTATTTCTTGTGTTATGAGACTAAACATTATACGCTAACTGATGAAACTAGAAACGTACAAGGTGAAGCGAAGAAGATAGCTCAATTAATCAAACGATGATAGATATTACAATTATACAACAACATAAGGAGCAATAATTTCTTAGGATGGAAAGCAGATAAAGTTTCGAAACCAAGTATTGTTTGATTATCCTTTACGTTGTCCTCTATACTGTGAACAAATAATTGTAGTTCTTAATGCACCACCAAAGATTGAAAATTAGCTGCTATTAAATCTCTTCGCTGATTTAATGAAAAATTATATTGCTAGAATAAAGTGTTCTCTGTTCTTTCCACTTACATTTAAGTATAATGTAAATTCTTCCAAAGAAAAGAGTACTAAACTGAACATTGTTTTAAGATTTAACATTTTTACTTCAGTTGACTAATGTTTGTGCAAGAGAAGTTTAAAAACGAAAACATTAGTCGTACACTTGAGGATCAGTTTGAAGTAAATCGTTCAAATTCGAAAGGAACAGATCGAAGTTGTAAAGGGCATTATGGCTATATTTACTTGATATAGAAACAGTAATATTCCTGATGTTTCTTCTTCTATATTCGACATTTTCTGTTAGCCGTGAACAAAGTACTGTACAAATAAGAAAGAATAGTTTAGAGTAGAAATGTTGACGAAAATTGCAGAGAAAAGGAAATGGGAGCGGATAGAGCAGACCAAAATAGAGATATACAGTAAGGTAAATAACTATATCCGACTCGAAACAGGTAATGCAAGATTAATATGAATAATACACAAATGCATTGAAATAAAAGACAAGAACTTACAATGTACTTCGGAAGAGTAGAAAGCATATTGTATGGTCGTTGGAGGACAAACGTGGTGATCTAATTTATGAATAATAAAGGAATATTGGATAGGTGGAAGAAATACACAGAAGAGTTGTACGACTCGTCCCACCGTCCACATAAATTAAAGGTAGAGGACGAAACAGAAGGAAGTGATAATGATAAAAGGCTCAAAACACTCAGAGAAGACTATGAGAAGGACCCAGTTAGCGTAGCTTAGGCAGTAACTTCATGGAATTTGGATTGGTAATGGCTCGAATCGTAAGTCCGACCATTCCGGCTAAGTTTTTCAGTGTTCCCTCAGTTTCATCAGGTGAATTACAATTACATCATGAGAAAAGCCCTGTCCAATACCTTCTCCATCTTCTACCTACCCCACCCCGGACTGACCAAAAGATGCCGAAAGTACATAATTAAATTCCATTCAATATAAAAAGGCTGAGTAAGAAAAAATGCTGAACAAATGACCATGGATTCCGATTGAAATGATAATAAAACGTAAAAGAGAAAGGAGAAAACAAACTTTTACAACTCTGCAGTACTCACGAGAATGGCAAAGCATTTATTTAGAAGCAATAATAATTCCATTGGAAAAAATAATGCAAGAAACCTTGAATATTGAGGAACCAATGTACCTTACAGGCGCACTCAGTACAGAATTGTCGATGAATATTGAACATAAAATTACACGGTAGGGCGAACGTAGAAATTGAAAGCAAACAAATTGGATTTATAAAAGAGGAAAAAATGGACGTAATCTGTTTGTTAAAAGGAGTAGGTGCATAGAGGAAGGTAATGAAGTATACATTACATTTGTTGATTTGAAGCAGGATTTCGACCAAGTGAAGTGGGGAATTCGAATTCAAACAGTAAAGAAATAAGGCTCAAAAAATTAAAAGATCGAAGAAGAGCAATGGATTGAGAAGTGAGACACAAATATTGTCTCCAACATGTTTGATTTAAAATATGTGTAGAAGAGGCTGTAAAGAGATGCTTCAAATGCGGTGGAGGAATTACGGGAGTGGGAAGAAAAATCAAATGCACTTTATTTATCTATGATCCTTCTTGCAGATAAAGGTAAATCGCTGCGCGAGATGTTAATAGAACTTGAAGGAACACGAAATGAAATTAGACGAAAAGAAAACTTAGCGAATGGTAATTGGAAATACAGCAAATAGTAAAGTTGGAAGATAGTATTGGATTATCCACCTTGAAATATCCGGGAAGTATATGTATTTCAAGATATAAAGTATCAAGGAAGGATATAAAAATGACCAAAAGGGAATTCAATAAGAAGAAAACTTTCGTCTGAATATGTATTGACTGTTGTACAGTCCAACCTCCTGGTAATCTATTATGAAATAGGTGTCCAGAAAAGGGAAAGAAAGCTTGGGTCGCCGGGAGATAACGTACATAGGCTGTCCAGGAAATAACAGCATCCGGACAAAGAACTAGCAGATATCAGAAGAAGTATCTAAAATTCCATCTGAAAGCTCACATACCCCACCAACGGGCAGGCAGATCCTTACAGATCACCGACTACAGACTAGGTCACATGAACCTATAGGCCCATAAATCAAAGGATTCCGCCACAATAAAAGAGAGTATGCATAGGGACTGCGTTATGAAACCATTTCCACCAAAATAATACAGCCACCCACTATGGTCTAAGCCAGTCAAAGAGCAGACAGCACCTGCAGTGCACAGAATCTCAATAAAACGCAAAGTAGCTATTCTAAATAAACACCACACCGAGAATACAGCTCATGCTGCTACTAGGCACTACATCCAGAGATCTTTCATCATACTCATCATTCAGTGTCCACTTCTCATTAAGAAAGGTCTCCTTCCTAGGTGCACACACCAGAGCGCATTTACCTCCCACAACACTATTTCACTTGCATTTATTTTTAATCAGCTGAGCTACTCCCATAATAAAATCAGTGCACAAAAGCCTTTATAAGTAACTCAGAATCAAACAACCTGATCTAACCTCTTAGTCAGGTACAAAGTTTGTAGGGCTGGTATCTCATATAAAATAAAAACAAAGTAGACCTCTAGTCTCACTATATGCAATTTTCACTTATAATACCATCGTATAAGCCAGCTAACGGCAGTATACAGGTAGCCATTAGGCTCACCTTCACGTAATTATATTTCACACAGCACTGTAATAGTCCATACACTGGAGTAAGTGAACCACACTTAAGCCCAAACAAAAGCAAGTGGAATGTGCATGGTCTGGGCAGGCCAATATGTACCTCTATGAAGCATGTAATATTTAGATTTCTATAGTAAATAAAACCATATCAAAGTAGAAGTAAATAAAACAAACTGTCATGCTCTGCTAGAATAAGTAAGTGTAGCTGCAAGATAAAAGCTCACTGCATAAAAGAGGATGAAAACCGCTAGGCGGATCACTTCCCAGGAATAACCAACCTAAATGATAGTCCAGGAAACCACACACACTAATAATGCCTAAGCAAGTTAACGTTGATATTACCAAGAACGTAATATAAAGTATATTTATGTCATTTTGCACTAATAGCAAATTTTAGTACAAGGGCCATAGTCCACAGCTCAACTTCTAGTAGAGGTGTGTATTTCTTCCACCTGACAACATTTCCGTTGTAACTTACCCTTGTATGATATACTAGGTACGACTAACAAGTACAAGGAGGATTCAGTTAATAAATCTACTCACTCAAAAACTGAATTTTAAGCAAAATAGAACTTATTATTATGGAGTATTAACTCTCCTAAACAGACCTAATCTTGGCACCTATCAAATAAAAAAAACCTCCAAATAGTAGATAGAGGATACATACACACACTCACAAAATTGAACTGTGTGACAGTTCTTAATATCGTAGGAAAAATATGCATACTTGACTTATGATATACGTCAAACAACTGTGTGCTAAATCGTATACTTTAGCTATCACTGAAACTAACCTAATGCATATTAAATCTACTCACTACTGTTAATGCTGATAAAAATCGTTGGTAAAGACGAACCTATTTATTAATTTCCCAAAGATCTTGTACTACATATTTTCCTGTTTATATGCTGAGTAACAAAACATATGAATTACTATATCAGTGTAGCCAGGTCAAAGTAACAATTTTTGAGTATCAAGTTTTTAGAAATATTTGAAATAATTGTGACAATATTTGGTAAGTGTTCAGAATGTGAATACAAATGGCTAGCTGCTTTCCATTGCAATAAAAAAAAACATATTTAGAGTGAAAGTTGATAGTTTACAGAATTTAGTAAATACTTGAATAACATGTTCATTTCTGAAAAGCCTAAATATGCAAGTTTTGAACTAAGTGTACATAAATGAAAATTTATTGTCAGTGTCAAGCTAGTCTGCAAAATCAATACAAGGCAATCAACGACTATATACATGCTTTTTGTATGTGCATTTGCCTCGACGAGAAAGAGAGCAAGATTAAACTACATGCATTATTTACACGCTTTACTTTACAACAGTTGGCAGTAACTGACATCATCAAGTTATAATAAAAAAACTAATGGGAAATGTTTTTGCCAACATGAAAATTTTCACCTGCTGACTAACCAGACTGTACCAGGGGAAGGATATAGTTTTGAAGT
>JAGDQP010017843.1:12488-25312 GCA_022664845.1 Lepisma saccharinum | reverse complement strand
CTTATTAACTGTACATCATGGTAAAATAAATAAAGTATTAGCCCATTTCTATGTATGTAACTTTTTTCTTTTAAAGCTTATCTAACCTTTTGAATCATATTTTTTGAAAATGTCAGAATAAATATTTTAGCCTAAAGGGTTTGGCACCATATTTTGAATACCAAAATCATGACTTTCTAAATCATACCCACTATTTCCCTGTACAAGCGATAAATTTTTTTTCTGCCATAAAGTAGGCTGAGGATATTAAAATTTACTCATTCTGTCCGATGACAACACTTCACAAACATTTGTTCCTCGCCCACTTCACAACTGTTCTGAATAAAATGGAAGGCAATCAGCTATTTCAAGGGCCTCCTAAAGATGAGTGGTAATGAAATCGCAAAATTATTATAAAATATCATATCACTTCGAATTTAAATATACAAGCACTAAAATGTTGAATCCAGTATTTTACCAACCAATAATCCAGCGTTTGTGCAGTTGCAATTATCATTAATATCGAATTTTCACAACTGTCGGTGCAATATCCTAAACTTCTAGAACACGCTTCGTATATCCAAATTAAATGTTTTACGTTGCGTACCAACAATTTTATTGTAGTTCTAACATAACTGTTTCGCATGTTTATAACATGTTAGTGCTAATTTGGTTTGCTATTTAATACATTTGTGGTATTCTTTATGTAACAATATTTTGATGTTCAAGGATTGTTGTTTAGCATGGCAATTGTTTGCCCTAGTTAGAAAATTCTAATTTGACAATAATTCCATCGTTCTCCGGTTGAGCTTCTTCATGGAAGCTAACTTTGGGAAATTAAACAGAATAAAATATGCATCTACATGAAATTTACTATTTAGACATTTCAAAACTAAAATTAAAATATTATTTTAAATACTATTTTAATTATTACGATCTAAAAGTTTCTAGTAATTGCGGATTTTATATTTAGTTGTACTAAACATTTAGGGATCATTTACGAGATATGGAGCGCATGCCTCAAGTATTTTCCATTTAGAAACTGTATTGTTGAGAGCGAGTTTGTACAATTTACTTTGCAAAATGCAAAAAAAATGTTATTTAATAAACTAGTTAAAGATGGAAGTTTACTTAAACGCAGGACAAAACTTTCTAAATAGATATAGAATTAAAATCTCGACTCTAATATGACGCCAGCCGAAACATAAGGTTTCGTGTCCTTTCGTGACCATTTGCAACCCCTATAAATGTACGATGTTTTAATAGGATGGTGCACAGTATAATTGGCTTCAATTTCTTCAGAATAGGTTTGAAGAACATTCTGGTTAGTTCCAATGAGTACTGTGGCCATCAAGTTCGCCCAACCTGAACCGACTCTAGTACTTAAAAGGCATCGTAGAGACGTTAGTGGCACTTATGATCTGGCACTTTCAAATATTAAATTGCTTTGGATTGTATCCAGACGACAGAGTTGAATATTTCTTCAGAGATCTACCGTATAATTGTGGAATTAGTGGCACATCCTCCCCGAAAACAACAAACAGTTCATTAAAGAAGTTTCGTTATTTTTATTGTTATTTTTACAAGAAAACGTAGCGTAATATTACGAAGTTCACATATCCTTGTTGCACCTAATTAGTGATAAACAACTACTGTCTTCAAACAAATGGAATTGTTCCCGTGAAATCATGTGCCTTTCTGCACTATAATTGGGTAACTCTGTTTTCTCCTCATTTATAGATTTGTGTGCTCAGTTTACACATTTTCTGCTTTCTTCCTTGTTTCAGGCTCTCATCTTCAGATTTTGAGTTAATTGCAATTAGAAGTTCCCGTGAAATAAACTTTTAACAATGTTCTCTTTGACATTAATTACTAAAAGTTTGATAGATAAACATAGTTCATACATTCATTCTACATACCGTATACACATATGTTGTGAAACGTTTTTATATTTAGTGTTCAAGGAATATACATAATACTTACCACAAAAATGAGAAACTAATCATGTCTCTCTGATGATGAGTCATAAACGCATATTCTGCTCTTGTTTTCTCTCAAATACTTCTCAAACACTTTTTTTCACTTCAATCAGAATATATTCTGAACAGTTCTTGAAATATTTTTATCACAATGTATTATGTTTAAAGAAATGTAACACGATGCCCTTCATTAATGTCCACACTGAACTTCTTCAACGTACAGTAGGAGAATTGATGAATTTCCTGTCTTCTTAAACGAGAAATTGGTAAGAACAATACCGCAAAGTTGGTGACCCGAACGCTATATCCGGGCCGCGGCAATATTTCTGTTTGCCTGGCATCAAAATAAAACACACGAGAGAAAACCAATAAAACTTTGAACTAATTGATTTTTCTAATGTTTTCGCATTACGAAAAGGGCATTTGTAGTTCGTGTCGTGGTGACGAGGCGAAGTACACTGTAAAAATGTTGCAAATGCTGTTTGATATATCTTTTAAAGGATCAGACACATATAAATATTTGCAATAGTCATGGTGTGCCTAACAGGTGTCTGTCAAAAGCACCGAGAGATTGATTTTCTATGGGTAGAGGTTCTAATTTCCCACTTCCAGCATGATTTTTGCACACGCACACAAAGAGAAAACAGTTTCTGTCGTAACCAAACATGTAATTCTGGTCAAGTATTTCCTACCGCCATTTTAAACACGTATTTTAAAGAAATGGGAAATATTCTCAGTGAATAGAGGATTGCGATCCCTACTTGATATATAGTTATTAGAACATGACGTAAGCCTTGAAAGTAACTTTCTTTATATTTTTCCAGTTTGGACATCGTATTTCTGATCTTCTGTATTGTTTCGATGTACTGATTTCTCCAGTGACAATTTAGTCCTGTCGCTAAGATGCTGAACGTATAACTGAAGAATCAATGCTCAAGTCTTGCTTGAGGCTTCCAATATTTTCTTTTCTGAAACCTGCAAGGTAGGTGTTTTTATTAGCCTATTTACAGGCAATTTTCAGGCAGGCTAGATTTTCTCCACGAATGTGTTAGGCAATTTTAAATGTACGAGCCTTCATAATCCAAGATATTACGTGGTAATATATCAACGCTGCTCAAGCTTCATACATTATTAAAAATTTTGTACACTTTCCAAGAAACTCTCAGTAACATTCCGTAGAAGTATTAATATTTCATGTTGTGTCATTGAAACCAAGGAAACTCGTAGAGACTTTTCGTATGCTAAGGCGGATGGATTCAGTTATCAATTTTATACACAAGCGCATAGTGAGAAGGCAATTTCTTATAGTAGCCGAGGTTCAGACAATACATTTCTAACCTTCAATACTGTTTGGATCCGATAACTTTTCTGTCTGGAAATTTAGTGCAGTTGGTAAGAGTTCTAACTGTTGGACCTAGGTTCAACTCTAGCTTAAGCTTCTCTTGCTCCTGGTATTCGTGAAAACAAATTGGTGATGTTCTTTTATTGACCAAATTACTGGAGAAGCCCCGACAGCTATGGTTGCCTAGCTTTTTCCAGGAAGAGTCCGGAAAATGTTTAGCAGTGTATAACTAAACAATTAACGCAAATGATCCTTTGAAATATTAAATTAGAAGCTGTTCAATGTGCTATACTTGACTCAAACGAAATTCTTCCCTCGCTTCCACAACATTTTTATTTCTGTCCATGAATATAATAAACAACTTCTTGATTAACTCTTTATTTGTAAAGAAGAACTCTCATTGTATTTTCCATAATAAACTTTAATTCATTTGGTTTAAATGTACAAAATTGTGTTTAAATGTACCAAAAAATTATCTAGAAAATCTTTATTCATTTGTGATTTACCTGCATTATTGTTTGTTTAACTCTATCAGTACATTTCCTGTGACATCATTGATAATTTGAAAATGCAGAGAATAGATCAAAGGTTTGCTCTGTTTGGGGAGTGCCAAAAGTATTTAAATGTTTAAAAAGTAAGAAGACAGCACCTGCAGTAACTATCAGTTAATGCAGTCAGTACCCTTACAATACCCTTTCAGAAAGTAGTGGGTAGTTTTGGGTTATAAAATTACAGGAAGAGTTTATGCTCACCCTTGAGATTAATGTCGCCATTAAGGCTTTTCGTACCTACGTACGTTGTTGTTTCATTTCTGTGTATACTTGCCAGTAGTAGGCGTACGTAAGTTTTCTGAGTTCCGGATCCATACATACAGTATATCTATTTATATAAAGTTCAAACGTATTTATTGAAACTTCATTTTGGATGAAGTTCAAAAGTACAGTAAAAGAAGGGGACTTGTCCATTTTTATGATTTTTTTACAGAATTTGAATTTCCATTTGTAACAAGTAAAACACACTGACAGCTAACCACTGAAAAAGTTTAAATCCAAAAGCTCAAATAATCCATAAGTTATATCGGTTGTAACATGGAATTAAATACATGGAATTAAATTGTAGAGTTTGAGCTTGAAATGCATTTTACGAGAAATCACTCTTCTCGCACATACACTCTTCTTTCCCTGCATTCTTAGGTACAAAATTGAACTTGTTTATTTTCTTAATTTAATTTCAAATGTATTTTGTCTTGTTCTACATATTTTGATGCTCTTTTGAGTTTTCGTTCATTCATTTTTAAGTCCATTACTAACCTTATCTAGGAAAGCTTCACCTCTTCTTCCCCTGCAGACGAACTGTCCTGGTGTCTCAGTATTGCTTTGACGACCTTCGTTTAGCCTTCTCTACGGTATATGAGTCTTCCCGTATTTGCACCTCCGGAATTCATGCTTCGGGAATGAAATCGTTCATTGTGTATTTCTTTCCTTCGTATAATCGAACTACCTTCCCCTAATATATCGATTTACTACCGATATGTATTATATATTGAAGCTGTCTGCCTACTCACAGTAAGAGCTAAGATGTAGCAGTATTGTAGACTAATGGTGCCTAACATCTTGCCTATAATATGTAAACTAAGATGTAACTATATTATCGAGTCGAAGCTAGGCTATGGAAACTCAAGAACTGTTGAACTATTAAGTGCTATGCAAACAATATTTATTATATTTTCTTTATAATATCAGAAGACATTCAACTGAATATGCAGAATATGTCAGAGTCCTAATACATGCCCGATTAGTTTATAATGTTAATGACATAACTATAGAATACAATTATTCTAAGTCAAACCTACTCTCTAATGGTTGGATATAAAAGGGAGATTAGTAGAATTACATTTTCTTCTAAGATCCAAAAGTTGTTACATACTAAGAAAATATTAAAAGTGTTACCTTAGAGCAGCGTATCAGACCATGTCTTCTGGTCTGATACGCTCCAAAATACTTTCCTTGTTTATAATAAACGGTTTCGTTTTACTTTGTGTGTATTGAGCCCTTCAGAAGAATATTTAATACACACACACCTATACTCGCATTGCAGTACTTGTCAAGCCATGTGGTGTGAAACTGTACTTGTTGAGTCCAAATGTTGAGAAAACGGTTTAAGTTTCGATAAAGGTGATTACCTATTTTTATTTATCAAATTATCTACGCAGAGTTGCCGACGTTTCTTTCCGATATTGTTGCTAGTTAATGTACAACGCCGTTTGTTTCATTGCTATATTTGTTAGCGCCCGGTACCAACAATATGGGCGAAACCTTATTGGCTCCGGTACCAACGAAACCACTCAAAAACCTAACATTACACACGAAGACACAACACACACTTTACACATATTACTACCCTTCTGAGGTCACATCTGCATTATAGGAACCATTAACCCTCTAGTGGTTGCGAGAATGTGTATTGTAACCCTTCGGTTCACTCCAATATTTAATCAAGTGTGTGTGTTAATCAAAATATTATTGTTTTTTTTTTAAATTATATTTTCGTGGTAATATAGAAAGGTATGAAAATAAGCTGCTAGTACTTAATTTTCAATAATTTATATGTTGTTTATTAGAATATCCCCATATTATGTTAAAGTAATTTTCGTACATGTATTATTATTCTAGGTTTCTTTCTTGCATTCAGACTCTCTCGTTTTTTATATATAGAATATTAGCCCACTTCTGTTAGTACAGCAAAAACTTTCCATTTACTCCCCTCTCTGTTTCCTTCCCAACAATCTTTTAAAACTATTTTAATACCGTTATATCGGGGGTATAAACTAGCAAGCTTCCTTGGCTGATTCTCACTTCTTCGTTCAAACTCTTCATTCTACGTCCCCCTTCGTCGGTCAAACTACTTCCTTCCATCGGTGATGTAGGCTCTTGGACTCTGAAGAAAACAAAGTAGTGTATTTGGTTAAGCTACATTTTGAACTTTATTGTCGCTTCTGAAGTTAATGTACTCTTAGAAGTTAGATTACTACTTTTTCGTAGCAACCAAACTTAAGTATCGGACACAGGCTATCTCATGAGTCATGTTAAATTTGTTCTTGACCGTTTATATGTCAAAAAGGCGTCTTAATTCGTCAATGATTTATTCCCGATAAATGTAAGCACAGAAATCGTATTTTCATCGAACAGCGGGAGTTAGGTTGGGAATTAACAGAGCTAATGTGCTCGTAAACTAATTATCTCACCTCCTTTTCCCGGTCTTGTGTGATCGGATAGCGAACTTCGTTTTTGCTTAGTGATTGCTGTTTGATAATTGCTACGTACATATAATTTCGTCCGCATGCATTATGCCACTCCAACGAAATATTTAAATATTTTCTTCCTCTAGGGAGGCCTTGTGTGGTCACAATTTATTAGTTTGTGCTACTATCTCTCAAGTGAGATACCCTTATGTGGGAAATAATATAAAGTTCTCCTATCGTGATTTCTCTAGGACCTAATGTGGCCTATTTATTAATGATTCCCGCATCGTTCTTCAGTATATGAAACGTTGTCGTCGCCCTAGTAGAAATCATCGTTGCTAGTAATTAGAGCATTCTGAACAAGTTGAAACATTAATTGTAATTCTACGGACCTTATTACTAAACTGCGGCAGGTACTTATGTTCCGTTCTTTCCGTTGCGGTCCTCTTCAAAGTGATGACCCCGCCCCCTTAGGCTGATTTCTTATGTGAAGTCATTTTTTTGTCTTCATACGAATGCCCTTTTGTGGGTTAATGGCAGCTTAATGACCGTGTAGGTTATTCTACCTTGCCTGATTGTCAATTGTTTAAATATATGAATCCCCTAGAGTGGGTCACGAATTATTAGAATCTTGACCTGACCCCGTCTAGATATTGTTTTTCAACCTAAGGGCTTAGCAACAATTAAGTAACTTATTAGAATCATCAACCTACAAAGCCAGATCAAAAGTATTTTCTTTTTTCTTTACAACATGTTTTGTTTTATCAATCCTTTATAAATTCTCTGTCTCTGATATTTTCAATGAAGTATAAATAAGATGAAACTTTTTTTGTCATATAATTGTACATACATATATTACTCATATCAAATGTCTTATTGTCAATATTAAGAAGAGAAATAAAGCGTAGAAAGACGTTTTAGTCACCACATAGTATACAGAAGCCGCAATCTTTCATTTTGATAAAATATAATTTTACCTTGCCTATTCCCTGATTTATTATTAGAGTTATTAGCTATAATTGCATATACTTTTTTGTGGTTCTTTTACAGGCATAACATTCCTTCTGCGAATTATACCAGGAGGGCAAATAATTATCGTCATTTGCTAGAGACACTATGAAATAGTTTATTTCAGTATCGTAATTTATTAACTCCGCTCTTGGCAAGTGTAATTAGAGATAATTACGTATTGACGGTGGAAGCAATCCAAGCGAGATTCGAAAACTAAAAACCTCATACTCCTAGACTAAAAAGACGAAGACACAAAACATATTCTGGGATATATTAATTATAAAATGCTATGCTCCCGCATCACTACCAAAATTGGTACCAACATAAATTTGAACACTTTATGCTCCCGCAATGTTACCCTTATTGGTACCAACGTAGGTTTCAACACCTTTCTTAATGGGACCGAGAAATTGTTGGTACAATTAGGCGAATGTATGCGTGCTCTCGCAAGGCTACCCTTATTGGCATCACCAAACCTTTGAACATCTTTCTTAATTGAACCGGAAAATTGATGGTTCCTTTATAACAATAACATTTGTGTTGTCACCGTTTGCCTAAGTATATAACAAACCTTCGTTAGTATTGAGGTTTTGTTTTCTTTAAGGCTTTTAGGCATCTACCGCTCAGGCCGAGTATTGAGGCTTCTATGAATGAGTGGTGCCGACCGAGGTAGCCATGTGGTCTGTGTCGTTACGCTAGTGTCTCCAAGGTTGTGTGTTTGAATTCCGCCCTGGGCATGGATGTTTCTATGTGATTTTCACTTGGTTGTAAGGACATTACAGTTCCAACCGGATAATAAACAAATGCATTAACTGTTAAATAAACGCATATTTAAAAGAGGTGGTAACGCTCGTTACCTTATAATCAAGGCGTCGAGGGTTCGATCCCCGATGAGGACACATGTGATTCGGAGCTCGTGTTAAACTTTAGGTTCCGTCCTTAGATGCACATCCGTTCGTCTAGGACGTTATTAACAATTCAATACTAATTGATCCTTGAATATAGACTGCTCGCCATAAAAAAGCCGCACCAAGAATGAGAAAATGTAGTAGCCCCAAATTGGCAATAGATACGTGAAGGCACAAGAAGTTAATCATTAAACTTTCCGCTCTCTGCGACGCGCGACAACATGGCGACAACAGAACAGAATTACCGAAGGTGGTTAGCCTCTGGGGCAACCACGGATGCTCAGAACGGCTGCAACACGGCGAGGCACAGAGAGGAGGAGCCCTTAAATGTGCTCGGAGGTATGGTAAGCCATGCATCTTCGACACGACGCCACAGTTCGTCAACTGTAACTGAGGAGGCCGCTGGCGTGAGAGGCGTTGTTCAGTCATGGACCATACGTGTCCAATCGGTCAGAGATCAGATAAACGCACGGGACAACCTGTACACATGCAGGCACGCGTTATCCTGCTGGAATGTGGTCCTCGCCAGAACTTGCACTAAAGAACCACAGCCGATTCAGCACATGGTTGATGTATCGTTGGCTGGTCAAATGCCCGTAAATGCGTAAGATACACGAACGGGCTTAAATACAATGGAACCGAGTATCATAACACTCGGTATCTAGATCTGGAGATGCAAAATGCAGGCGTCGCCCAACCTAGTGCCATAGTAACGCCAGATACGGATGCGGTCACCACAATGCTGAAGACAGATGCAGGATTCGTCTGAAAAGAGGATGCCATTGTCATCGTCACGCAATTGTAATTTCCGATACCCATGCTGTACAATAAACGGAAGACGTAGCAATGGGAAAAGTGCATGTTCCGTTCTGACAGACGACGTAGAACATTTGGTGGGTACACTGGGCGCTGTGCAACATCCGCCAGTGCGTGCGTCAGTGTTCGGGATGTGGATGCTCGATCCACCAGAACCAAACGTAAAAGCCATCTGTCCTCAGAGCCCGTGGTATGGCGGTCCGGTATATTCTTGCGTATTGTCTTCGTGGAGCCATCGAGCCCATATGCCCTGCACTGTGGCCTCAGTTCATCGAATACGGGCACCAATGTCGTGGAAGTATAAACCACAATCGCGACAATTCTTCTGTAATCAAATATGGAAATCTGCTGGGAGGGCTGCCACATTCGACGACGAGGCATATTTCGGCCATATACACACAGACTCACATCATAGCAACATTCGGTTATCACTGCACTATAGCTCTCTGGTATTTCTTGGATTGTTGTTATTAGATGACATACCCCGCGTCTCTGATGCGTCACGGAGCTGTCGTGCTCGTCAGGCGTTTACCTATCCATGCTCTACAGATTCTGCAAATTTTGCCTTAATTCGATGTCTCTTTCTTGGTGTTGCATTGTTATGGCGTGCAGTGTATATCATTCCAGGAAACGCAATTATGCATCCAAAGTTGTTTTGGAGGAAAATAAAACGAGAAGTATGTTATTCCAGAACTCGACTCTGTCAAAATTAATTGATTGTATTTTGTATTATTTCTCATATAAGTTCATAATATGGAAAGAAAACATAGATCACAAAATAATAAGAAAGGAAAGAAAACCATCATAATTTGTAAGTGTCATACTATTCAAAGAATGTAAAGTCGGAAATAAAATAGCAACTGCAGAGAACGTGTTTCTTAGGCAGATTTCCGGGTCTTGAATATAGCCAAGAAACTGCTTGACCTCGTAAACCAGGGAAAGTAAAAGCTACAACTCATTGTGACGTATACATGACAAGTGAATCGAATGTTATGACGTTTTAAGTAAATGACCAGGGTTATTGCAGCCTGCCTCGTCACGGGCAGAAACCTTTAAATAGAAGTGTTGTGAAACACTTACCCCAGAATTCGATCTTAATTTTCACATAAGACACATCGAAGACGACAGCATGGTCCAAGTAAGTAAACTTGTCACTTTGAATTGTAGCTGATAATTTCCGTGGTTGACTGAGACTTAATTCCTCACTTTGCAAAGCCTTGGCTATTATTTGCATTCTGTATTTAGTATTCCGATTTGTTGTACTCTGTCAAACTTACACGTTCTCGAAGGATGTTTGTATTTAATCTGAATTGTCAGTATTTGATTTCAATACAACCTAGGGTAACTATTGATCCCAGCAGCGTTTGTCACCTGTCGCCGAGTTCTAAAAGGAGTTAACTTGTAAATGATTCAAAGAATCATTTCCAAGCTACCTTCTAGAATTCGGGAGTCTGCTTCTGTAAGGCTTCTAGTAACAGTTAATTGCTCTATTATTAGTAGCTCGAAATGTGTTTTAAGATAACACGGTCTTGATCCAGTCCCAGTATAGAAATTAATTAGATCAAGAAACACGCCCAAGCTGGACGTGAACAATATTGAGGAATCACATACATTTGAGGATACCTACCAGGTAGTGTCTCTTAGAGAAATTTGTATACCAAGCGTTTAAATATTAAAGATATTTCTCGTTCGTAACATATACAAATGAATAGTGAGTACTTCTAACTAACTTTTATAATAAACAGTTTTGAAAATAATGTAATTTCGTCAATTTTACAACACTATTCTGTAACAGAAGATACTTACAGAATAAATGGAGCAGGAAACAATGAAAGACAAAAACATATAGGTAAATAGTACTATGGACTATTTACTATGTGTAAGAAATAGTACTATGTGTAAGAAACGAGCTGAAAATTAAACAAAAACTGCAATGGAGTTGCACTTAATTCAAACATCTTCCGCATTTATTTTCCACATTTATTTATACACAGGATTTGGCTGTTTATTTCATGGGAATTGAAAGAAGTGGATCACAGGAAGTTTATAACCCAGAATTCGTAATCCGTACCTGACTGGTAGATCACTGGCTTAGCATATGGAAGTTCCTGGGATCGATCCCAACGGCCGCTCATCCTGACTGAGGTTTTTCCAGAACTTTTCCTCAGTCACACCGCATATGTCGGGATAGTACCTTGCAAAACGTCCTGGGCGACTCCATCCTAAATCCTTTCCCTACTGTATCCCATATAGATGCCTAAAAGTCATGAATAAAATTAAAATTAAAAAAAAAAAAACTTTATCTCCGAATGCCTTTATTCAATTCACTAGTGTTGCCCACGAGATGATACAGCAGGCTGACTCGTATCGTCTCGAGAACTTGGGATGTTCCTTATGGAGTCTCGTCTTGAATGATAGTGCTTGACTCGTCTCGAGAACCTGTGCTTGTCTAGTCTCGAAAACCTGTCCTTTGTTTCATCTCGAAGAACTTTGTTCGGTCTCGTCTCAAATTTCTCGTCTCCTATTGCAGCATATCATGCCAATAAAATACCCCCCGCCCACACACACACACACTGATTTACTCTTTCACAGTAAGAGGCTAAACACTCGAATAAACATTTTGGTACTTAAAACTTCGTTATTGAATAAAAAAATGACTTTAACCTGAGCGAGTTGCAAGAACCGGAAACTGCAAATTACAGCCACTGGGTGTTCCGTGATAGGCCCCAAAGATACGTCTCCAACATAGGTGTATCCAATCCAAGCTGGGCTCTCTTTATACACATAGAAGCAATAGGCATATGGCGATGGCTAAACGTGCCTTAAAGGACCTGCCACTATGTAGACTACTTAAAGTGTTGACAAAATAGATCATTTGGTATTTCAAACTAGCGTTTGTTGATACTTATCAAAAATGCAAATGCCCGGAATAAAACAATGAACGGTAATTACAAACACAGCCTTTATGGTCTCGGCTGTAACGTTGCAGACTTTGGGTCGGCAATGGGTAAGTGGGTTAGAGCTCAGCAGCCGACCACCCTGACTGAGGTGTTCCAGGATAAGCATCAGTTTACCAGACAAATACCGGGATGGCACCTTAAGAAAGGTCCAGTTCGACATCTTCCCTAAGCTTGTCTTGCCCTATGTCGGCCTGAGACAGAGACACCAAAAGGTCAGAAAAAAATTCATTTCAGTAATTACAAAGAATAAACAAAACCTTTCTTGGTAGTATACATAATCAGTCCTGTCTACACTCCAACCAAGCAAACTCGGCCACCTTCTGACATAAAATACTAAAAAATGTAATAAAAAACAAAGATGGCAAACGCTCATGTTGCACTATTTCTTAAGAAGCGTACTTACGTTATCCACGTGATTTTCGGTTTCTAAAAATATCAAGAGAATGAAGAAGAACACTAACATTTTGGAAATTAGCATCGTTATTATTATTATTACATTTGTAAGTATTAAAGTAAGTACGTTATTATATAATTCTTCCATGGATTATAATCAATTCACGGGAGAAATTAAATATAAATTACTGGATT
>JAGDQP010017843.1:524-12388 GCA_022664845.1 Lepisma saccharinum | reverse complement strand
TGTTTGCATTTTACTGTACCATTAACAGCTTTAGTCCTATACTGTGTGCAAATTACTCAAAGAGAAGTTTGAAATTTTTATCAGTAATATAATCTATAAATCTGTGTATGTTTAATAGAAGGTTTATTTATGGTAAATAAAAACTTGTTACAGCATGACTGGTATTCATTTCTGTGCTCTTTTTGTGAATAGAAGTTTCCGTAACTTGGATTTCAATGCATTTTATGCGATTAAAGCTTCTTTCGCTCAGGTCAGGACTGGGTAGGGAAAAGGATCGACAAGGTGTCAACCAGGGCCTAATTTGAAGGTACCGTCCCGGCATTTGTTTGGTGCGACTGAGGAAAAACTATGGGAAAACTTGTAAGGATGGCATGGCACGGAAGTCAAATTTGGGCCTGCCGAATGCCAAACCAACTCTCAGTCGAATGAGCGACGGCAGCTTAATTTGTAATAGTTATATCATAGTATGCCCACTAGTGTCCTGCTTTCAGGTTTACGAAAGTTGGTAACCCTGATTGAATTTAAATTCTTATTCAACCGAACCCCACTGTGCTTGGTCAGCATCGAAAATTCATGAGCCACCACCTTAAATTAGACTGATTATCAGGCACAAGGGAATAAACCATTAACCATTTTAATACTGTTCCGCTAACATGCATTTTAAAAACAAATATAACAGTTCGTTGTCCCTAATAGAAAACCTACTTTGCTACATTTTTAGAATTTTCAAATGAGCAAGAAAAAACATTCAATTGTACATATAAGCAGTTAAATAAAGGACGTTTTCATTCAGTTATGTAACAAACTCTTTTAAAACATATGTTTTCATTAGTTAACAGTTTCTCAATCGATAAAATACACCGAAAGCTTTCTATAATATTTAGTTTCAAACACGGCCAGGTTCAGTGTAGCCAATCACAGCACAGTATTCAGTTAATCACTCTGAATCACAAGAAAACGAAGAAGAGGATCTGTGTGCTTGTGCAACCAACAATGACGATGAGTACGATGAAGTTCTGGAAATTGTCAATTAACGATTTTTCTATAGAGAAGTAAAAAATGTGTTAAAAATGTAACACAGAAAGCTTGCAATTAAAGTGTGTTTTATTAAGGGTACTAGCTTCATAAAAACTAACCTCAAGGAATCACTTTCATAGTTACATGTCTGCAGTTTTCGTTACAAACACGGCCACGTCGACACACACCTTAGTTACAAACCCGGCCAGATCGAATTTTGTTTTGTAAATAACTAATAAACTTTTAATATAATGTATCACATCTGTTACACATTCAATTTTAATTACATATTGGTATCGAAATAAAAAATAGCAACGTTAATGCTTTTTATCTACAGTAAACGGTTTTTGCACGATCCTGAAAAGTTGTGCAAAGTGCATCTGGCCGTGTTTATAACTAAGCTACTGAATTTAAAAACTTTTAAGACATACTTTTCTTAAACAATTCGCACTATAAAGTAAAAAGATAATTGTGTTTATGCGCGAGTAAAAACAAAAGCATGAGGCCCGCTCTCATATACAGTCACTTTATAAATTCTTGAATTGGCGGGCTTCATGCTTTTCATTTGCTCCTGCTTAAATAACATGAATTTTTACTTTTTAGTGCGAATTGTTTAAGACAAGTATGTTTTTACTTTTTATTATTATTTTTCCCATTTATGTTTATATGATTGGGTACGATTTCGACAATTATTGATAAGAAACGAAACTGTAAAGAAATGGTCTTTGTAAAAGAAGCATGACCACGGAAATAATGTATTTCACGAAGAAAGAAAAATATTAGAATCAGGCGCGAGTCATAATAGAAATTTTTACGGGAGACAAGGGCAGATTTTCTGTTTAGGAAAAATATTAAATAATTAAAATGAACTAATATGTGAAGAAAAGTAGTAGACGCTTTTAACTAACTAACCCTAACTCTATGGCTAATTCAACTTGCAAGTTCATCGCCGCTGTAACAAACTTTCGCTATTGAATTCTATCGTAGGTAAGATCAAGCCACTTTTCATCACGAGAACCTACCTCTCGAAGTCCCTTGCAATAGTGTCCTCCCAACGGCGTCTGGGACTTCCCAATAGTCTCTTTCCCTCCGCTTTTCTAACAACGATGGAATATGATCTTTCTTTTCTCCCACCCTAGCTACATGGACTGCCCATCTGAGTCGTCGTTGTTTCTTTATTCTTACAATACTGGGTAATTTCGTAGAATATGTGACGTTCTTCATTAGGTAGTCCCCTCCATTCTGCGGTCAACTCGTCCCGTTTCAGGTCGTATATCTTTCCCAAAAAGATATTTGTAACACCCGAGAAAATATTGTTAGAAACGTAAGGTGTTTTCGCTACTGTAAATTATAATTATGCCAGTATTACTTAATAATAAACTCATAAACAAGTTCGGCTTTTTTAAAATATTTATAATTGCTAAAACTGTCTTTCATAAATTTTGAATCTGTATAATAACGGCATTTGTTTTTTTTTAAACCAGAATTTAAATATGCACTTCAAACATATCCCACTGGCTACGTTCATTTGCTCAAAATCATGTACAGTCCGTAAATAAGGATGAAGCGGGAAAACTAAAAAAAAAAGTGACACCGATAACCTGACTTGAACCAAGAATACCTCAAGAAGATAGCAAAAATAATAAATACGATTATGAATCATTTAAGTTTTACATATGTAATCCATTAAAACCAAATTTGATCCCAATATCTCGAATCCCTTTAAAGAGGACACATCTCAACCTTGCCTATGTCTCCCTCCCCTGACACTTTGAACTCATTTGTTTCAGGTGCCCCTGGCTTGCAGTGATTGATATTTTGCCCATAGGCTTTTATGGTATAAGGAAATGATTAGGATCAAATTGGTCCAAATATCTCCAATACCTGTAAAGTCGTCAGAGATCGAAGCATTGTATATAAAACTGACTTGGAAATTACTGCGACATTGAACTTGCCTTTTTTTCTTATCAGATGATTGTTAGGATGGCACGTTGAATATAGCTCCTGGTATCAGTGATTGCTCAACAACATATTCCCTTATTATTGTGCAGGTTTTGCCCATATTCAGACCATATACATAAATAAATAAATACTAAGAGGTTGAGAGCTGAAGACTGGGCCAATCTTTGAAGATTACTTACCTGATTATACTCCGTATATCTGGGTTTGTTATCCTTTACCAATGTATGCTCAAATTGAAAGAAAATGGTCCCTGGATACACTGTCCAGGGTTGATAGGTAGCACAATGTGGCAATACCGACCCTATGTTGGATATCACTTTCACACACGTTCAAATGTTGTTTACCAGGTGTATGCAAATATGTTGCTTGACTGTGAATCTATCGGATTTGAAAAAATATTCTTCAATCATTTCCTATGAAGGGCCTCCTGCGTGGCCTAGTCGATAGCGCGCTTGACTTCAGTGCGAGCGGTCCCGGGTTCGATTCCCGGTGGCAGCTCAAATATGTCGGTGTTCACCCAGCATCGTGAGACCAATTGGGAAGCTACTTGAATAAAAGAAGTAGCGGACTGTCGTTGGGAATTTCAGACACACGGCTACGAAGGGGCGTTAGGCTGACCCCGTAACCCTCTACTTGAACGTAATAGAGCCGACACTAAATGTCTCGGCGGAGTTACTAGCTTGTAAAGAATTGCGTTACCATTATGTGTTATTAAGGCTCAAGAAACAAAAATCTGCTGGAGGGGACTCACGCGATACCTTTGTTAAATATTTATATTTGTTCCCAGTACTTCGTTAAAATTGCTCGGGAGGAATTATCAATAAAATGAACATATTTTTAGGCCTTTAGTGACTTGTGAAGAAACTTGCGAGCCCTTTGTTAAATTATCTGGAGAACAACCCTGTAAGAAGTAAAGAAATAAAAAAAAATATTTGTGTCTCATACAAATAATAAATGTAGTTTGATGCCTATGCGATTAATTAAAAATATCAAATTATAAAATATGTTTTATGCTATCTCTCTGAACTCGTTTGCTACAGTACTTATAAATTACAGCACGCATAATACCCCTCCCCTGGCTAAAGGAGTGAATTCGTTCATTGCCTGTGTTGTTTCTGGATTTTCATACATAAAATCGATAAAGACCATTTAGTAAAAAAAAAAGGAAAGGAAAAGAAAACGAAGAATGAAAGAAAAAACGAAAATGTCATTTTCTGTCGTTTAAGGATGTTTCATCGTGATTTTGTCATATACAAACATAATTTAAGAAAAAGAAAAATATACAAGAAAAATAAACGACAAGAAGAACTCACACAAAAGTAGGAGTAGACTTGCACTAAGAAATATATCCTTCAAACTGCTGTTTGTATGTAATTATTGTGTACCGTTAATGCCATAATTTTGAGTTTTTAATACAACATATTCTGTAGATAAGGAAACTATGTACAGTGGGTAAAAAAAAAATATTTGGACAAGTTCAACAAAGAGGAATTACCCTTTTATGATAATTTGGATGATTTAGATAGATGCCTTAGATAAAACTAACTACACCTTTAAGGTAACTGGCAACGAAAGGGCGACGACTACGTAAATTCATCGCAAAAGAATATTTGGACAACCCTATACTACTCTCGAAAGAAATGTTCTAGGTATCCTTTTGTGTACAAGAGCAGTCTACGTTGTGTATTGACAAAATCCACACCGCGTCAGGTAAGCCAAGCTTGTTAGAAAGCCAAGCTTTACCGTTCGATATATCATAAAGTAACATAAAACAAAGCAATTATTGCGGGAATAGAATCTGTTCTGGCCAACCAAGATAAGTAACTGCCCGGAATGAAACCTACAATCTTCATTCTGTGAAGAGAACTCAAAGAATTAGTGCTAAAGATTTGGCTGCTTCACTCGTCTAGGATATGTAAGTTAATGTTACACCACAAACGAGGTTAAATTCATTGAAAAAAATTGGGATTTTTGAACATGCGTACAGAGTATGAATACTGGCCACTCCATTAGTAATTACACAACCCCAAATCATTACAGACCCTCCAACATTTTTTACCAGTTGAAGTTATGTTCTGCTTTCTGAAAGCTTCATTCTTCTTTCGCCACACGTTCTGATATCCTTAACTACAATACAAGTTTCTTCTTTCTATTTTTATTTTTTGAAGTCTTTTTGCAGCATTTAATTCCGCTTTTTTAGACGAGATGCTATGCGATTTCTTAACATCTTTGGAACTTACCTCTCCTTTACGGTTTTAACTTAAATTAGAACTGGGACCCACCAGATGACCACTTCTCTCTCCTTCCCCCGAAGGCAAATCGTTCTGGGATGTAATCGTTTCTGATACACAACGTAAAACTACCTTCAACTTTCTTATCGATTTGTAGTTGATTCAAAACTAGATCAGCTACAGCACTATTAAGACTTTTTTCCCCACTAATCTCACTGTCAGAAGTAGCATCCGAAACTGATTTGAATTCCGCCAAACTATCAGATGGTAATTCTGTCGTTGTGTTCAGCACCTGATGTTGTTCTTTTTATTTTTCTTCTTCACAGCTGATCTCGTCCGCTCTTTAAGTCCCTGGTTCTGTAGTAGGAAGTTGTAAAGGTTTATTTCCTGTGTTCTGCTCACATAGTATATGCGAAGACTCATTGCCTACGGCAGGCACATTCGTAATGCTATCCAATAAAGAAGGGAAAATGGCAGGGTCTAAATTTCGCGAAGGAGCACTAGTTTCACCTTCAGAAAAAGAAACTCTTTGGGGTTGAAGTACTGTTTGTCGTATTTATTCCGTAGGAATGATTTGTGCGTTGTATAAAATTAAAGGGAAAATGCGTGGAAGGGGCTTCTTCACCTTAGAAAAATACAATACACAGCGTCCATTATAGACCGTATAATGGTATCTCATATGCTTCTGGGGTGAAATTCGTGTCATATCACCAATCAGTAACCTCGATTGGCAAAACATAGGCCTATATTATATAACTTAATTGTTCAGGTTGTTCTAGTCCCAAGGGTAAGGCATGTCTCTCCCCCTCATCAATATAGACCACTTGGTTTTGACATAACTGTAGCAATCTATCCACTATTTATTTAGATTGAACCTTAAGGAAGATTTTCGTTTCTAAGGTTCCTGTTCCAGGGACAAAACTTCGTGTTCTCCTAGTTGCATACATTCAAAGACAGTATAATGTACTGCGGAAATATTTTACTTCTTGTCTAATTCAAGAAATAAAATATTAATTCGTTGATATGATAAATCCGACATATCTTCTCACAAGTTAATAATAGTAAACTTCCAAACAAATGTCGAATCACTCACTTCTAAAGTCAAACACTCACTAGGGAAGTACTGATCAACAGTGCCCCTAAACACGAAAACACAATTCGCGATCAAGAAGCCGCTCCAACATCTCAGCTCCACCTCACAACACGAACGGACTCCACGTATCCAACCATCACCCAGTGCTTTCTTAGAGCTCTTTATAACAATTCCGCAAACACTTAACAGACGCCACAAATTACGTAGTGTTCACATGTTATGATTGTCCTCTCAGCAGACAATTCTCCGCCCTTTTGTTCCGTTCTACCAGCAGTTATGCTTTTAGAAAAAAGGAAAGAATGCGATTTACCTTTAGCAAGTTTCGGTGAAAAAAAGCACTTAAGTCAGTAGTTCCTATTTTTCATAGGTTGCAGCAGTAGTAGCATTTTATCCAAAGTAACAGTGAAAAAATAGCTGCTATGCTATTTTTACCAATCTCTATTTCACACCTGTTTTTCAAGGCTTTACTATTTTTTTTTTTTAGTGTATTTTATAGATGTGTCATCTAGATATCAAATCCGGTATAAAGTAGATTTTCAAATTTTTGGCATTTATTGCCTTCTTCAAATTTCCGATTCAATTACGGTACCGTACATAGCTCAACGCATGTAGTATCTATAATATTAAAAAATAATTAAAGATCAAGTTAATTAAAAACAAATCAGACTGGAAACTTTATAAACTGCTTCTAGTCCTTTTGGCGAGACGGAATTAGACTAAATTGTTAGCACTCCTAAACTGAAAAGGAAGCTCCCTATGCCATTTGGTTGTAGGAAGACAATTTCCTGTATTGTTGCAAGAATCAGATGCTCTCCATTAGTTAATTAAACTTATTGTTTTTATCAGGTGTATATTGCTTTTATCACTTTGAATCAATAAATTGGAAGGAACAATCCTTAAAACTTTTGTTATTTCTGAGTCCTTTGCTGTATACCTTTGAAGCATTGTATACTCATGGGAGATCTTAATGGATTATTCGTGGAAAGCAGAGTTGTATTGATGCTTTAAGTAATTAATGTATTTCGTATATGAATACATTCACTTCCTTCATTTCCACGAAGAAGTATTGTTTGTTTGTGCACGGTTTTGTTTCGATTTTTTCTATTTCGAATTATTGTTTGCTTTTCAATCTATGCCCAAATAAATGAAAGCGTTGTACACGTGTCGACATTACGTTAGTCGAATGCCACTACGGTAGGAGACTGCATGTATAAATGGGACATATTTCCGTGCGTATGTAATACACCAGCACCTGCTAAGTTTATGAGATATCAGAACGACATGCGATATTGATTACCCAGAAACCAATGGGATCAAATGGTAAGCTTTCATATTATGGAACTGATAATTTCGTTTATTAATCCGACTTATAATCAGTTTGAGAACTGAAACATGTAAATCAGTTTGCATTTTGGCATTAAGTAAAGTGGTAATTATTTATTTATATTAGAAAAAAGGCCACTTTGTGTGGGACAACACAAGTGAAAATGAGAGTGCTCACGGACAAAGTGTAGAAGGATATTTATTAATTTATTCAGAGTTAATTGGAACGTACTAAAGACTATAAACACTTTAAGACTTATTTGATGGGGAAATTTTATGTTTTCAGAATAATTCCACATAATGTTCTCACTGGGCTTTGACATAAGTTTCCTAAAACTTTATGATTTAGTTTGTTTTTTTTCTGCACAGACAATCTAAATAGCTTTCGTAGATGAATTAGAATGAAATTATTACGAATATATTCTTTCTTAATTGACTATCTCAATATTTGTACAAACTAATCCTAAAAATCATTTTAAAAACGTTATTTGGGGAAGCTTTATCATTTTACTATGAAATATAGTATACTTTTACTCGTGTCTGCTAGGAAGCAAATCATATGCTCTTTGATGGTTTTCCAAGTATTTTTTGGTAGCACTACTTTTTGTTTCTTACAGCGGGTAATTCGAACAAATATCTTAGCATCGTCTTTCCTTTCATTGTTTACTACAGATGTTCGCTTGTTTTTATATACAGTCTGTAAACAACGCGTTGTCAAGTCTGAAGTTTTGTTATAAATGCATATCGCATTGGTTGGATTCTTTGTCGGGATATTATTATGAGAATTGCTGTGTTTTAAAGAGAATCCTCTTAATAATGAAGTAGATGTTTGAGGACATAATAAATCAAATGTCTTCTACTTATCATTTTATTCAAGGTCTTCATAATTGGTAAAAGTCATTGGGCGTAACATGAATCTACATATCTTCCTTAATCTGCAGGGTGTATATGCGTTTGTGTAGTCTAATCATATTGATCAAAGATTCTTGGCTACAAATCATCATTTTACATACACAGCAGTGTCCAAGAAGTACAATCTTAAAAGAGATATGCAAGGGGATACAATTTGAAAATTATTAAATACCATTAGACAAAATGATTAGCTTCGTAATTCATGTATTTTTGACAGACTGAGTACATTTAGTAGTTTTACAAATCAATCATTTGACATTAGGTTACATTTGCACTTTCGTTCGATATTCAATAAAGGATGTTAAGGAAAACATCACGTTGTATTAGGCGTTATATATAAGTTTAGGTCATTAAGTCAATGGCGTATACCTTCCACGGTTTTCAACAGTTTGAAACAAAGCTTCTCCAGTATCTAATATAGTCAGTTAGCCACAAGAACTAAAATCCTATTTCTTCATACTAGCTGAGGATTATGGCTAAGTTGACATAAGCTTGATTTAAAACAACATACTATGATTGAGTTCATGGTGAGAATAAAGTCACAAATGAATTGAACGCATGCTGTTTTAATGCTGAGATTATAGGTGATGAACCTTGGCTGCATTTCTACGATCCCTACATTAAACTTGAGCTAACACAATGGATAAAATAAAATGATAGCTGAGCAAAGCAAATACGTTTTATTTAAAAACTAAAAACGTGTGACGGTTTCGCCAACTACCTAACAATTAGGCTTCATCAAACACACTAAAGCGCATAAACAACACAATTTCTAGTGAGACAGCCATCTGGTTTCTGATTGATCCCCGCCAGCCAATCCCGTACCGACTACAGAAAGTGATTTTTTAATTAGCAACAATCACTGATTCCCTCTCACCCCCTGTTCCTACTACATCTAAACATACAATCCCAAAGTCAGCCTTGTCGTGTAGAAATTATTTTAAAAGTGATATAAGAAAATTAAGTAAAAAGATTGATAGAAAAACTAAAATAAAAGGAACACTAAACAAAACACAATATATAAATAATCTACGTCTTACACGAAAAATGCAAGACTCCTGAATAACTGATATCTCAGGTTTAGACGCCGCACCCATTACTTCTAATAATTGCAAGTCGTTGCCACCATTCCTCGAAATTTCAATATTGCCAGCAGAGGCGTAACGGTTGGGTTCCAGACGGGTTCCTATCTCAAATCGCTCCCCAGGCTCACCCCCATGGGTGATTTCAGTTTGGTGCAGGACTTTTCGGACACCCTGTATGTTGTATTTCAAGGTGTATTACATATGAAAATAATATCTCAATTATTTTTGAAAACCTTATAATATTTGTGAAATTACATTTTTCCACAAATAACCTTGTGTACGGTAAACGTTGAAATTAACACAGAAAAATTGACAAACGCCGCGACCGGGATTTGAATACGAATCTCCCAGTTACTAGCTAGGTATGCTAACCATTACACCACCATGCCAGTCGCGGCAGCTGTCAATTTTTCTGTGTTAATTTCAACATTTATCATACACAAGGTTATTTTCGCACTGCATGATAGCACAAAGATTCCTCAAGTAAAAGTCTCCGCAGGAGTGGAGTGCCTAGGTCTCGTAACCAGCAATCAGGATCTGAGAGAGTGTCTAGGTGAGAGGAACATTCCAAATACACTTACAATACTTACTTTCCGAGAACTTCTCGTAATTGGTAATTGAAGATACAGGGAAGCAAGGGGAATGTCTTAGAAAGTGATTGCTCGTAAAGTGCATTTTAAAGCCTAACTCTCCCATTTACTCCCACGTATTTAATAATCTAGTAACCTCATTAATTTGTGCATTATTTGATTTTTTTGGATTGAAACTTTACTAGCGGTTAGCTGTCATTATGTAATACTTGTTACGAGTGCAAGCTCAATTGTTTTAAAAGAACGGACATCCCCTATTCTTTTCTGCATTCTTCAATTGTGCTTGGAAGTAAGGATTGAACTTGGAAGGAACATAGACTCTTGTGGACTTGTTCATTATTTGGCCAATCTTCCATATTATTCGGATGAAGAAATTAAAATAAATAAGTCTCTTGTTCTCCCTAAGCAACCTAACATAGAAAAAACGTCATTTAAAGGACATTTTTAAGTAATCAATTTTAATTTAATTTTTATTAATGCACAAAAGGCGTTTCCCTTTCTAGATATAAATTTAATATACAGTGCTGTTACCACCATCGACCTCCATTAATACGATACTGGACTGACTGCAACCATTGAAAATTTCATGAATATGTGAAGCTAGCGAGCGGAGAGGAAACTTAATCTCGTTTGTCCACTTCCAGTCTAAACCAATATGGACCCAATTTTCGATTCTAACTCAGTTTCTTACGCTTGATATCACTGTGTTTTTGTATTTATGTCTTAATTCTTGCAAAAAACGTAAATATTATTTGCAATATTTTCTATTGGATGCAAAGTGCGGTATACTCTTACATGAATAACTCAGGAATTCAGACTTGAATCAAAAAACGGGCCACACAGCGATATCAAACATATAAAACTGAGTTAGAACTGAAAATTTGGTCCACATTGGATTAGACTGGAAGTGGACAAATGAATTTAAATATTTACTCTGGTGTCTATCTTTCAACCCTAAATAGTTACTCCAGTATAGTTTACGTAGAGGTCGATGGTTACCACCCATCCAATTCATTTTATCTTATCTTATATTGCCTTGTCTTGTTCTGTCCTGTCTTGTCTTGTCTTGTCTTGTCTTGTCTTGTCTTGTCTTGTCTTGTCTTGTCTTGTCTTATCTTATCTTATCTTATCTTATCTTATTTTAATATACAGTAACATTGGTATTGGATTAATGAATGACAAGTTTAAAACAAAAGTAATACGTCATATATGGGATATTTGAAAGGAATGGGATATTTTCTGCTTGCTGTTTATATCACTAAACACAAATTTTGTTGACATCAAACGGCCTCTGAGGAATTTCAGATTACGAGCAAATGAATTCACATAGGAGGAAAATGTCGTGGATGAGAGCACTTGATATATAAGGGTTTCAAAATAATGAGATAAAAATATTTACATTCTTTTAAAAGTTTTTACGCTATAAAAGGAAAAATCGGAAAAGTGGTCTTGTAGAACATCCGTTTGAAAGCTTTATTTTTCTTACATACTCTTGTGTTTAGGAGTTTAGAACTTACTCGTAGGTAAAAACTTGGTAAACTTGATTTTTATATGGGCAAGTCTAGTAACTGTGAACTTCGGCCCGTCACGATTCGCCTTTAGCTGTTAAAATCCACATCCATACCCCTGCCAGAACTTGAACCGGGACCTT